>MQRL01638149.1:0-18051 GCA_001938525.1 Dugesia japonica
TAATAATAATAATAATAATAATAATAATAATAATAATAATAATAATAATAATAATAATAATAATAAATGTATATTTCATGAATATTTAATAAGTAAAATATTTTTTAAAAAAATAATAAATTTATTAATCATATTAATAAGTAATGCCTTTTTCATTAAAAAAATTTTTAAAGTCATAATAATTGTATAGAAAAATAATATTATTAATAATATTTTTGAATAATTGTTAAATAACTTTATCAAAATATTAATAAAAAAATTAAACTGTATTTGATAAAAAAATTGAAATATTTATAAAAATGATTCTATTTCAAAAAAAATTTAATAAAATATTAATAATAAACTTTATTTTTTTTTACTTCAAAAATAATAAGTGACAATTAAAATATGAAAGGTCGTGTTTGAAGTGTGAAATTTCTTATTATTATATGAACATTTTAGAGTTTACATTAAGGTGTGAAAGTTCACACTTTAGTTATAAGGTATAAAGAAAATCCACGCCTATGAAAAAAATTTTTTTATAATAATATTAAGTTAAAAATCAATAAAAATATAATCGTTTAAGGTGTGAAATTAGCGTCAAAGGTTTGAAATTCACACCTATAAGATATTTAAAATAACAATATTAATTCATTTAATATAAAAACTTTGATCAAAATTTTGGTTTTTTCTATTGATATCGAATTATTATCCAATATCAATTAAAAAAAAACCAAAATTTTGATCTAAGCTTTTATATTAAATGAATTCTATAAAACGATCAATGGTTATGTTCAACAATTATTTTCGCAATAAATGCAATTGTAAAACAATATTGATAATAATAATTTAATGTATTATGCGCCATACTTAAAACAAAAAAAACAATGAGCTCCTAATATAAAACACGGAGGACAGTGACTTTGCACCAACATACTTAGAAAGATGGGTAGAGTTAGCAAACTTGTCATTCTTTGCAAACGCCGATTTAAATGTTAAAAGTAGGGCAAAACGAGTATCATGAAAAGAAAACCAAACCAAAAGAAACTAGCATACACTTGAAGTATAAGACAAGTCACCTGCTATATTCTAAATGTCTGGTGTAAAATACTTAAAAGTTTAATATATTGTCACTTAAAAAAATTAAAAAAATAGTACAATTATATCATAGTACATTGCTAAGAATACAATACAGATTTATATAAAATAGAATAACGTAATTTATTATTAAATCTATTTGCCCATCAATAAGATAAAATCTCATTAATCAGTGATCATTATTAAACTACATCTATATTTTTACTTTTTTTATTTTAACTATTTCCATTATTAGAAATTTATTATCACCTCTTATTGAAATATTTATTTTTCTTGATGATGTAGTAATTTTCTTAGCTTATCCGATTTCTTCTCGTTTTAATTGAAGTTTTCAATGTTGCTTTCAATTGAAATTTTAATTTAGTGGAAATCAAAATAATTTTCTTTATAGAACTTTCTAAATTTTTATTTTTCTTTATAGATAACTTTAATTTATTAAAAATTTTTAAAAAATTTATCTTTTATTTTTTTCATAAAAATAAAAGTAATTAATATTTAAACATCAAATGAATATGAAAAATTTTTATTCAAACAAATAAAACAGAATGTGAAAGTTTCAATTGACTTTGAAAGAGCATAAAGTATATTATTAAAAATAATTCCTCTAAAGATTCAATGAAATTGTCTGATATGTTTGTTTAAAGTGTTAGTTGTCTTCTTAGTTTAATAGAATCAATTCCTGTTTTTCCTTTTCTGGTACTTATATATCACAATCTTAACTATAAAATACAAATTAATTTCAATGTTTACGATTTAGTATTGTTTACAATATTTAGTAGTAAAAATATTAAACTATTCTTGAAAACTGTTTTTATAAATAAATCAGAAATAGTAATTTAAAAAATTCATTACGTTAAATTAGATTCAGCTAATCTTCTAAGTCAGGGAAACGCAACCCGCGTCCGTGGATGATATGTTTTGTGGCCGTAGAAAATTTTGTTGATATACCTGAATTTATGATTTCAGAATATAGTAAAAGTAACAACAGAATTCTTATAAATTAAAAAGTATAATATATTGTCAATTTTCGAAGTGATCGATGCAACTCGAAGATCGATGCAAACAAAGAACTGACACTGTGAACATGTTATATTTACTTTTTATCGGATGCTCCTGTACAAAGTCTACATCTTCACAGTTTTGCTTGTAGCCGTGCCGGTGCAGCTGGCTTCTCTTGAGTGGGTTCAACATGATTGACATCCACTTCACAAGTTTTAAAAGCTTTGAGAATATGCCAATGCTTACACAAGTACAAAATACTCATAAAACTTACTCAATATAATATTGTTGCACAAATACAAGTAATCGAAAATAGTAAACAACACAACAATCTTCACTACTCAATTCAAGAGTGTACTTTGATATAATATACACGGGTATAAACAAGTTAAATTACTTGTCACAAAAGTAATATCTTTATTGTCGTCGTAAAACACAAAAAATACTGACATAAACCTATTGGTTTGTAGAAAAAAATGGTACACATTAACAACGGCATGGAATCCGTTTGGAGACCCCATGCACCTTATTTGTTCAACAAACGTATGCAGATATTAAAAACAAAAAACAAATACATCATCCTATGTATAATTGTATAAGTTACAAATAAACGAGAGGGAAAATTTATAAAACAATACCTAGAAAGATGTTCAAGAAAAATAAAGTCTGGGTCACTTGAGGACCCCACGTCATAGTCAAAGAGTTAAATAGCTTCTTCTTTAACTTTTATTAAATATCAATATTTTGGACATTTAAATTTAGAAAAATATCATTCAAACTGTGGCTGTCAATAGCTAAAAGATTGCACACTCCTGTTTTAAGTAATTCAAATAAAATAACTAATCTCTAATATTGAAGTAAGAAAAATTTAATCTGAATAAATTAAGTAAATATAGGATTGTAACATAAGTATTTCCGATAAAACATTTACTTAACAAAAACCTGGAAAACCCATTTTAGGAGTCATCAGTGTCTCTCAAATGTTGAAAATAATCAGCTTTATTGTTTAGGCATTTCTTCAACCGATCTGGAAGCTGTCTAATTCCACCTGAAAAGAATTTTGGCAACTATGAACTAAACCATGTTTGAATGTCAACCATGATTTCTTTCGAATTTTTGCATGCATTTATCGGAATTGTTTTTCATTGGAGAAAACAGACAATAATATAAGGGTGAAAGACAATTAGAGTAAGGTAGATGTAAAGAAACTTTGAGTTCTATTTCCAAAATGTTTTACTGAGTATCTGAACTAATATGCGCGCGTGCATTATCTTGCAAAAAGTGGAAATTTTCAAAATTTCCTAACAATCGTCGTCTATTTTGCTGAAGAGACTCAAGCAGCTTATATAGCTGAGAGCATAAGAATTGCGAATTTATATTTGGGAGTACATTGTATAGCAAGATTTCTTTCTAGTTCCCAAATATTGTCCCAAGATACTTTCAAGATGTCAACGATTTTTGAATAGATGTCACTGGTTGATCACCAGAACGGAATCACGATCTATTATAAGACTTGACCCCATTATCCAAATACAACCAAATTTCATCCACATTTATTAGCTGCGAAAGAAAATCATTACGATATTACATAGTAAGCAATTTAGCACAAATTCCTTCTCTATTTGCTTTGTTTTCTTCCGTAAGGAAATGTGGTAGCCGTCTATTTGTGAAATATCCTTCGCATCTTAGCTAAGTGCCTTGTTATTGTCATTAGACTTACACGGGAATTCTCTGATATTTTACGCGATGTAGTATATTTGCCATGACGCATCACTGTATTAACTACCTCACAAATTGCAGGAAGAATTAATTCTTCACCGATACTATGAGGATTTCACGTTTTAGCAATCAATAACGATATGTTTTATGATGCCGGTAATCCACCATTATCTTGTTTTGAACCAGTTGAAAATAGATTCTTCAATTTAGGTTGGTCAACATATTTTCTTTAATGTTCTTGAAAATAAGAAACATCTTTATCTTTTAAATCACTGTAGAGAAGGAATAGAGAAGGAATCTTTTAAATCACAAATTGCAGGAAGAATTAATTCTTCACCGATACTATGAGGATTTCACGTTTTAGCAATCAATAACATTTTGGTCAACATATTTTCTTTAATGTTCTTGAAAATAAGAAACATCTTTATCTTTTAAATCACTGTGAACTATTGTCAAATGCTCTAGTAATTTTGACAGTTTCATAGAATTATTTGATAAGACTTTTCGACAAAAAAAACAAAAAGGTATTTTTTGTTCTTCTGGCGATGCTATAAATCCATACCTAAGATATTCAATGCTATACTGCCTACATATTTTTGTTCTACCATTTTTGGAGCTAAAAAAATTAAGCTAAATTTTATTTTTTGAAAATATATTTAAAAGAATTTACAATGAAAAACAAAAAGAACCCAATAAACACGATTTGAATTACTTAAGAATTTTCTTTTTAATAAGTGTATTATTTTATGAATTTATATCAAAAACATATATAAGTTTATTTATAACAATAATAACCTACTTTTGCTTATCATTTTTGCTGTTGTTTTGTATCTTAAAAACTATATCGATTTTTTATTGTTTCTAAGGTAAAGAAAAAGCACGGAAAATATAATTTTTGTAATAACTACGACATTAATTAAACAAAATCTTATATTTTGTACTTTCTTTAATTTTTTAAAATTTTGAAGTTAAATTTTTTTTCCTTTAACCAATTTATATTAATTTCTTTAATTTTACTAAAAATAAAAAATTAACTTTGTAAATCTTGATATTATGTCGGGTCATTCTAAAAACAAGGCACATAAAATAGACTTCTATATATGTATCAGTAATTAAATCTGCTAAACGGAATTGAAAAATTATAAAATGTACCAAAAACACAAAAAACATATTTTATTAGTCAATGACCCCCACAGACCCCGTTCTTAGACAAATTCATCTACGGACCCCCCTGAGTGATCCATGGACCATTTTGAGAAACACTGCTCTAGATATTGTTAGATATTCATAGAATTTTATATTGGATTTGTTTAAATAAATTAAGGCTAAATATTGTAGAATAAAATTAATTATTAATTGTTATCTATAGTAACCTTTTCTTTAACAAAGAAAATAATAAATACTAAAATTAGTAATTGTTTAAATGCCTTGTTTCTCAGTCGAATTATAACAAAATATTACCATTATATGTGACTATTATCATTATATTACAGAATTTTTGGTGTTTTAATGAAATTTATGAGGTTTTTCATGAATATTTCGTGATTTATAGAGGTTTCGTGAATTTTAATGATTCATTGAGAATTTTTAAATTTTTTGGGATTCATTGGGATTTTATAGAGATTTTATAGAGATATTTTATGACTTTTATATGATGTCATATTGAGTTTAACAAAGTTTTATAGGTACTTTATACGGGTTTATATGACATTTCCGAATATTTCATGAATTTCTTTCGGGATTTTATAGGTTTTCATGAATTTTAAGGAATTTATGGGGTTCTCATGAATTTCAAGGTATGTATGAGGTCTTAATGTATTTTAAGAGTTTAATAGGGGCTTTATAAGGATATTTTATATGAATTTTATATGGAGCATTTATATGTTATAATGGGTTTTAAAAAATTTTATTGGGATTCTCTGTGGATTTTGTGGTTTTTATAAGTATTTTATAAGAATTTTAATAAAGTTATTATATGATGTTATTATTAGTTTAACAAAGTTCTATAGTGTTTTTATATGAGTTTTCGGGGTTTTCTATGGTTGTTTTTGTTGATTTTAGTAGTATATTAAGTTTTCTGAATATTTAGAGATTTATTGGGTTTTCATGAATTTTAATGGTTTATATAAAGCTATCATAAAAGGTTTTCATAAAATTGCTAGAAGTCGATAAAGTTTTAAAATTCATATGTAAAACAATGGGAAAATAATTAAAAGATTTACTAGAAGTTGTAGAAATGTATCTGAAATTTACTAGAAGTCAAGGAAATAATAGAGAAGGAATAATAATGATAATGCAGTGTCTTCATTTACATAAGACTTAAAGATATAATCTCGGTCAAATTTTACAGCCCTCTGAATTTTAGTCACTTCAACCTCTATTTGTAAATACAATTAAAGTAACCTCGAATGTATTATATGGTTTTTCTTTGGGTGATGTGTTAATGATAATTTCTTAATTTTAGTACATGGCACAAGTTTTTGCTCAGTAGAAATCAGTTCATGGCATTGAAAATATTTAGTATCTTTAGGCAAAACTGAGTCAAAATCAGCGTAAATTACGAAAGGAGGAGTTATAGTCTTCAAATATTAAATTTTCGAATATAATAATTCTTTCTCAAATGGCATTGTATACAGAATGGTACAAGTTTGAATCCTACACAAAGAGTTAAAGTTTAACCATACTGATATGCAAATGAGACTGGCTAATACTCAAATGTTTAAAGAGAAAAACCCAGGGTTATCAAATATTGTTTTACCTAGAAATTCTGTTTACATTGATGAGGTTTTAAATATAACTCAAGTAATGCCACATATTTGGAATGTAGTTACTGAGGAAAATTACTTGAAAGCTGTTGAGATGTAGGAATTTTCTAATGATATAAATCTTTTAGACCATATTATGGTCTATTTGAAATTTGATGTTTTTCTTTTTACTGATTTCTTTCAGCAATTTTGCGCAAAATCTTTGAAACATAATAGGTTAGAACCACTAAATTTCTTTGATATTCCTGAAATGAGTATGGCTTATTCCTTGATGACTTTAAATGAACCTTTTGAGCTGTTAACCGACAATGATATGTACACTTTCCTTGAAAGTGGTATAACAGGAGATCTTACTTTAGTAAATAAGCATCATATAGTTTCTAATGATAATACTGAACTTTTATATATAGATATTAGTAATTTATACGGCTGGGCTTTAAGCCAAATGATTCCTTTTAAGAACCTTGACTGATTGCATACTGACTAAGAAAATATTCTTTATGATTGTAAGACTTTAGATTTAGGTTAATTGTCTTATAATTATAGTGTTGAAATTGAAATTTTGATACCTGACGAATTACAAGACTACTTAAATAATTTACCGATTTGTGCTGAAGAATAAATTGTACCAGGTACAAAAATTAAAAAATTATTTTAGTGACTAAAATTCATAGGGCTGTAAAATTTGACCGAGATTATATCTTTAAGTCTTACGTAAATGGAAACACTACATTAGGGCCTGAAAGTAAAATGAGTCAGATAAAAATTATTATAAGTTACCTAATAATAGTTTTTACGGTAAGACTGTTGAAAATTTGAAAAAACGAATTAATTTAAGACTTTGTAATTATGCAAAGAACCTTGTGACCTATATTTCTAAACCGAGCTTAAGGAAAATCTTTAAAATAAAATAAAACTTAATTGCTGTCCAGCTTAATCTTCTAAAGATATGAATCTTTTAACAAGGAGGTTATTTGTTTCGATCGTTCGAGTTATGTTGGACAATTTTTACTAGATGTGTCTAAACTCAAGATGTATAAACTTCACTATTAGTCAAATTCAAAACGTCACAACTCTCCATAAGCTTTTATTTACTATTACAAGTTTTTTGATTAATAATAATAATAACAAATAATCTGAGAAATTTTCAATAAAATATTTTAAAAATATCGATTTTAATTCTAAAAAATATTTATACTTTACAAATATTTTAAATTATTTTTCTACATAATGTCTTTAAAATGATTTATACTTTTATAATTTTGCTTAATATAATATATACAAATTATTACAATTAAGTTGTATATAAAAAATGTTTTATATTTAAAAAATCTGTTAAGTATATTTTGTTACAATAACATTTGAATGTTTCAAAAAATAAATTTTAATATGATATATATAAAAATTAAAAAATTTCCCAGATATTAAAAATCAATGAATCACTCTTACATCCCCATTCTTTTAATTTCGTTTAATCTTTTTTAATCTTTTCCCTTTACCTTCTGAACTCTTCAGCAGGTATCGTCTTTCATGAATCTGTTTTATCACCTCGTATGGACTTATATATCTTTCTTTGTCTTTAGATCTGCTTTCTACATTGATTAGCGAATCGTCTCCAACTTGGAAATGTCTCTTTGTTGGTGTCAACTTTTCAGATTCTTTACTCTTTCCCCATTATTGAACCATCTTTCTATATATAGCTTCTTACCAAATATCACTTCTGCTGGACTTCTCCCGACAGTCTTCTGGTTTGTTGCATTTGGTGTTTATTCAAATTCTGGTATTAACTCAGCGTAATTTTTATTTTTAATGTTGCATTGATGTAATTTCTGATCGTTATGAATAGACGTTCTAATATTCCGTTTCTACTATGATGACATGGACTTGATACAGGCAGCTTCTTTCTAGAGGTTAAAAGCTTTAGGTTAAAGAAATTCTTAGGTTTAAGAGTTCAATATTAGTTGTTAGATATCTCTAATTATAGTATAAAAATAGGGAAATTTAAAGATGAGTCCAAAGATATAAGGAAAGAGTTTTTCTGAGACCAAAATGTTACAGTCTCCTTAGCCAAAAAATTTAAATGAAAGTTAAGGGAGTAACATTAAAAGTTACCGACATAAACCATCAGTCGTATCTTGATTGTTATATTAACAATAAAAAAGTCTCAATAACCAATTTATAATTTTCAGTAAAGACCAGAAAATATTTAGTTATAATGGACTTAAAATTACATTAGCAAACACAGACGACCAACGAGTATGGGTAGAAAAAAATTTAAGTCTTTCATACGGGCATTATAAAATACCACCCTATAATAAAGACGACCCAGATTCAGTTCAGACAACATAAAGGTAATGATTTGTTATTTATTAATTTAAATTAATTTATTGATTAGCATTTTTAAACAAACCTACAACCAACCGAACCAGACATTTTTTAAAATAAATTTTAGTTAAAAAAATATATTGGTATTACTATTATGTTATACACTTTATCTTTTATCTGCGGGGAAGACTCCAATATTAAGTGTTTATTTTTTCTATATAAAGTTTAATGTATAAGGTTTAATTATTTTTAACCATGTTATTCTTACTCAACGTAAAATTCTTTCTAAAGATTAATATCGATTTCGATCAATTTTGAGTTACTTTTTATTTTAATTGAAAAAGTTACGAAATTCGGGAGGCTAGTTGTATATCTTAATCTTTTTGACTAATATGATCCAATATGATGTAATTTTTTAAATTCCACGCTAAAAACACAAGGATAAAGTTTCATGACATCAGTAATCCTGGTGGAGGGTTTGCATAAAAGGTACCCAGTGCGCTTCTATCTATCTATTAATATAATAAAATTAATAATTTTATAATAATATTAGCAATAATAAAATTAATAATAATAATAAAAATTATATTTGACATTTTAAACTTGAGTATGTGTGTATTATCATTTCAATAGGAAATCGTTAATAAAAATTTTGTTTTTTGAATTGAATTAATGTCAAGTAAAATATTCATAAAAAAAATAAGTAAAATCTTACTGAATGTAAAAATAGACCAACATAAAACTAAACCTAAAGAAATTAATATTTTTGGACAATTTTAATTTAATAATTTACCACTTGCAACATAAATTAAAACTGAAATTAATAAATAAAATCAATAAAGTTATTAATAAACTCATAACTGTCGATAATATCAGAAATTTGAAATGCATTTGCACATATTTTGGTAATAAATTTATATATTGAGTATGCATAGAAAATAGTTTGTACTAGATTTATTATAATTAACATTAATTAATGAAAAAATTACATTTGAACTAATTCGATGGACGAATAATTGTGAAAAGAGTATTTCCCTATCTATTTACACAGAACAGAAGAGAAAATGGCAGGCCTAACAATAGATTTTTAAGAGAACAGTTCATTCGGCTAAAGAAACTATTGTGGAAAACATAATGCAAGTACCGTGTCAGCAAAACTGGACAGCTGGTGTATAATAGCAGAATGTTAATTGAAATAATAATAATTCATTTGTGTAAATTAATTAATTAATTAGCCGAAATGGAAATATAGATGAAATTAGGATGATATGTGATCTTCTTCCAAAAAATAGAAATTATAATTAGAAATTGCAATAAATTATATTATTCTTATTAATTATCATTTCTCAGCCGCTTTTACATTTCATCTTGTAATTTTGAAATCAAGCAAGATATATTTTCTTATTTCTTTCTTTAATTTTATGTGATGCCATTATTTTTGTCAAATATGAAAAAAATGATAATTATTTTTAACCAAGTTAATAAGTATCCAACTTGATTTTATTTATTTATGAAAATATGAAATATTAATTAATTTTCTTAAAATTAATTATTTAAATACCTGATAAATGTACTAGATTTTTATTCAAGTTTCCAATTATATCTGAAATATTTAAAATGAATCAATGAATTGAAATATATAGTTCGTGCTAAAATGATATCTTTTCATTTAATTCTTTTACTTTGACACACAATTTGTTTAAATATTCATACACTGGTTCCGTAAGAGCTGAGCAAATAAACAAAGAAGTCGCTGTCATCTTCAGTAAATGGATCCTAGCGCACCAACACCAATCCCTCACCCGTGACGCAAATTAATCATGTTTTGTAATGAGATTACCTACTTAATCTAATTATGAATGACATCATCGAGATAATCTGATCTGATTGTGTAAATAAACTGATTAATTTTATCTTTTTAATTAATTTCTAGTGGATTTTCACGGAAATTTAGAAAACTCAAATATATTTTAAAATTTTCGAAATTTTAATTCAAATTTTCACAGGAATCAGACAAAATAGCTAATTTTAATAAAATTTTATTTTTTAAAATTTTTTAACATTTTTACATCAGTCAACTCAGAATGAACTCAAAATCAATCTGACAAGAAACGTTTTTTTCGAAAAAAAGTATCTCCTATTTATAGAAAGTAGATAGATATTGTAACACTAGAACAACACACATTCCAACCCCTCAGGATTAGTTATTATTAGTTAAATTTAAAACTTCATAATTTTCCATAAGTTTTATTTATTATCACAAGTGTTTGATTAAGGTAAAAAAAGATGAAAAAGTAGAGGGGTAGTGGTGGTCAACACCAACACACATATACCTCCCACTGTGTGTAAAATTATTACATAAATTTTCCAATGTAAATAGGCTGCGACACACAAAACGTAGTGGTTTAGAATTTAGGCTAAATTTGTGCGTATTACATAAATTTTTATTTATAAGTTTTACCGAATTCAAATTTCTAGTTAATTTAATTTTTATAGTATATTTTTTATAGATTTTTGTGGTAAATTAAGTGAAAATTATTATTTTTGTTTAAATTTTCAAATTTTTAAATAAATTTTATGGAAATCCGCTGAACATGAACATCTTAAATTTCGAAAGAATTTTGTCATAAAAAAAATTTTATCATAAAAAAATAAAAATTTTTGAAAAAAATTTTTCTTTAAACTTGAAATGATCAAATCTATTAAATAGCGAATATTTCGCCGATCGTGATAATTATAGTTTAAAATCACCTTAGTTAATACGGGATGAAATAAATGAAGTTTTGTGGTGAAAAAACGCAAATTTCAGATTTTTGCGCTCAAAGTTCTGTGCGCAGATAATATTTTATGGTTTCAAATCCAGTGTCATTTCACTCGAGAGGAAAAACTGACTGTACAAAGTGAAAATATATTCCAAACAAAGATATACAGCTGTTATCCCGGATTCGGTACCTTTGTCGAAAAAATAAAAAAGTAACTCAATTTTTATCATCAACCAGACTGGTAAATAAGAAAGAAAAGAAAATTAATAAAAAAATTAAGTAAAAAACGTTAAGTAAGAAAAACATCATCTAAAATCGTCAAACCTTATAGGTAAAATTCGAAAAACAAAGTGAACAAAATAAATAGTAAATCATAGAAATCGAACCCATCACTGATAAAGAACTACTATTACCGCTGAATCATACAGTTATTAAAAAAATTTTAAATATCATTATTAATACGGGTAAAAATCATCAAACTTTATTATTGATGAAATAAATTAAAAACAAGTACTTAGTATGGGTGGCAGAATAAACAATTGTATAATCCAACGATAAACCATTGATTTTTGAAAAAATAAAACGTAACTCACTTTTTATCATCAACCAGTCAATCCTATAGATAAATTCTCACTGATTCTGCATATCATCATCTAAAATCGTCAAGTCTTATAGGAGACTAGTAAAGTCCGAAAAACAAAGTGAAAAATATATGATCATTCAAAGGATTTTAATGCAATACTTATTACATCTCTGGGTTCTTACCACTAGGTCACATATTCAATAAAAAATTTGAAAGATCATTATTAATACGAATAAAAATCGTCAAAAATTATAGATAAAAAGTTATATAAAAAACAAGTACTTAATAATAATAATAATAATAATAATAATAATAATAATAATAATAATAATAATAGTAATAATACTAACAAATAATGATAATCATAATAATTAATAATAATAATAAAAATAATAATAATGATAATACATAATAATAATTAATAATAATTTTAATAAATAATAATAACGAAAATAATTCTACTTATCAATAATAATAATGATAATAAACAATAATAATTATTAATAATTAATAATAATTAACAATAAATAATTTTAAAATCATAATTAACAATAAATAATTTTAAAATCATAATAAATAATAATAGTCATAATAAATAATAATCATAATAATAAGAATGTTAAAGTATTGATTGATTTATTAATTTTGCTATCTAAACTTTTATTATGCTGTGCAATGTAATCAAAACTATATACTATGCGGTGCTATATACTATAACCATTGACCTGCTATGTAAATAAAACTTCTTAACTCCAATAAACAATATAAGTGCTATAATGTCCATATGATAAACTTTTGTTTTTACTTATCCCTATACTTTAACGATTGACCTACTGTGTAAACACAACTTCTGAAGTCTAATTAGCACTATAAATCTATTAAACCTATTATATTCGATGCATTTTAATGCAATTAATTACTTTTAAATAACTTTAAAAAAATTAATAAAATTTATGAAACTTAAGAAAATTAATGGAAATTTAACAAATCTTAATAACATTAGCATATATTTTTATTTACGGGTCTATATAGTTTAATGAAATTGCATATGGACTTAGTCTATATTTATTATTATTTGGTGAAAATTTATAGAAATTTTATAAAATCCAGTTATCAAAATAAATTTCGATTTAGCAAATTAGAAACTAATGTCTCAATTTATAATAGATTGTGAAAATTTACACACAGAGGGTCACAATTCGTATACAGGTAATTGTAAATTATAGCTTAATACAATTTACATATAAATGATTATAAGTTTAATTCGAAATGCTATCGAAAATGTATGGAAAGAAGCTTTCGACTGGAAAATGAATAAAGTGATAAACAATTCATTGTGTATTTATTAAAATAATAATGGATTTAAAAAGAAGTCTTCCGTTTTTTAAATCATTCATAAAACTTCAAGCTATGATGAGAATGAAAATGTGACAGTCATTTCCATCATTTGTTAGAGATGATTTACTTGAGATTATTGTAAATGTCATTCGTGGTAATATAACTTTAAACAAAGATAAAAGAAAAGCTTTGAAAAAACATAAAACGTCACTGTTACCACTTGTAAAGACAAAGAATAAGAAATTTATGAAAAAGATTTCGTATGAACAAGATGGTACTTTATAGCAGCATTACTAAAAATTGCATTAGAAGCAGTAGAACTTTCAAAATTCTCATGAATTATGAATCCATGTGTAACAATAAGAAGAATGTAATTTAAAAAGGTATAGGTTATTTAAATTGTATTAATTAATTAATCAATTATTATTATTATTTATACAAAACCTAAGAGAGGAATACGATATTAGTAATATACCTGCATCATATTAAACAGAAGACACGAGTTGATGATAATGTAATAATTAAATGTCAATGTATATGATTTTTAAGTGGTGATATAAAAATTTATCGAAAAAACATGAGTTGAATGTATTTGAGGTATCTTATGAAGTGATTGAATAGCTAATTGTATATATAAATTAAATTGAATGAGTAACATAGTGAGCGAATGATCAGATTTATGTAAAATAAGTAACGAATTTATGAGAGAATAGTGTAATTTAGTCTTACTGTATCTCACTAGTTTACTCTATCCATTGGTTTTACTGTATCATATTAAATGTATAAGTTCAATGAATGTACTAGGTTTATTTATTGTATTTAGTTAATGAATGTATCGGGTTTGATGATTTGTATTGGAATAGATAGAAGGTATAAGAGTGTTTACATTTTCCTTTAAATTTGTTAATTGAGTTTGGAAAACCCATTCTATCATCAAAATCAAAATTCGAATTAATGACAACACTTTATTAAATTCAAAACTGCCAACAACAATATTTATTAATCAAACAAACTAAACTCCCATGTTTTAATTGGTGATCTTTTTTTCAAAATTAAAAATTGAAAACTTTTTAATTATTAAAAGTAGTTTAATTCGCTTAAATTTATTTAATTTTCTTTTCTTAATTTTCCTTTATAATTTAAATCTCTCTTTTAAACAAAAGATTTTAAAAATCACCTCATCAATCACACAAAAATTTCAACTTGCTTTTTAAAACTGCTCACAATAATATTAAACAATTGCTAAAATATCTGACTTGTATAACAAATATCGACAAATATAACAAATATATATTAACAAATTTTGGAAATTTGAAAAGATTATATTTATTGCAAATAATGAATTTAAACAAAATATATTTAAAATGTTAATATAATTAATTAATAATTTTAATTAAAATTATTTAAAATCTATAGTAGAGTTTTTTTTGAAGTATGAATAAATAACATGCAAGTTTTAAGTACTCTATAGTCAAAAATCGATGGCTTATACCCATCAAAGAAATATGTGCAACAACTTTTATTAATCTAAAGTAAGACAAATGCATCATAACAATAGAAATCCTTGGAAATAGTTAAATATAGTATAAAATATTTTACAAACGTATAACGATTTATGTGAAAGTTTTTTTAATTTTCACCAGTTTTACATAAGTTTTGAGAATTTTCCAATATATCTAAGAAATTCTGTATAAATTTCCAATACATCTAGGAAATTCTGTAAAAATCTCCAACGCATCTCTGAAATTCTAAAATCCTAATGACAGGGGCATACTTTATTTATATTTTTCAACAAACGGTTTATTGATTGTATTTAGTGTTTAATGGACTTGAATAATAAAATTATTAAATAAATAAAATATTTGATGGTTAATTGTATCAAAAAGTAAGTGATATTTAAATGAAAGTACTGCCTACGTATGATATCATACATACATTTGAGAAGAATTATTAAGATTAGTTCAAAACGAGTATATATCCTATTGAATAAAAGGAGTAAGACACATTAGAATGCAAAAATTCTGAAGCAGTAAAAAAACCGCCGCCCACTATCCATCTTTTTTGTGCGAATTATAAGGACAGTTACTAAATGATGCAATACAATTTACTCGCAATATTGTGTATACTGAAATAATTCAGCAAATCAACACCAACACTTCCATTGTATGAAAAATAACTTTTACTCTTTTTTAATTCAAACCAAAAAATGTTGCAAAATATTCTCATTTTCAGATTAAAAATTAAACAAAATTCAAAAATTACGGGCGTCGGAGAATAAACTTGTTTTTATTATTTTATATCAATATTTTCTTTATTATGAACGTTTTCCTAAAAGAAAAATAGTTTCCAAATTAAAAATCAATATAAATTAAATAAATAATTAAATGAATTGAAAATACATTACGTCATTATAATTAAATAATACAATACAATAGATCTTACTAATATGCTGTGTTTGATTTCTTTTTAATATATTGATTGTATCTAAATAAAAACTAAATTAATTTAAGTATGTAAAAATACGATGTCAAATTTTTAAAAAAATAAAAGTAATGGGATAGTGGCGCACTACACCAAAGGTGTGCAAATCCCCTGGATTAGTGATCTAATTTGTGCGATTATGTTTAATGTGTAATTTGATAGCTTATTCTATGATGTAATTACACCATAGAAAATTTAATCCATCAATTAAATTTATTATATAATTTTTAATTGGAAATATTTTTTCAAGCTTTTTAAGCGCCAATATTTTTTCAAAATTTTTAATAGGCAATATTTTTTAGTCTTTTCAGTTTGGAAAAGTATTTTATGGGAATAATTTATAGGAATCCGGGCAAACCGTTTATGTTGTTTAAATAATATGAAAATTTAAAATTTTTTAAATGAGATTTTTATGGGAATCAGGGTGAACAGTCTTAATATTTGAAAAATATTTCCTATATCTCAGATTTCAAAATTTTTATACCAAACTGCTGAAAATTAAAATTTTTCGAAAGCTTTTCCTTCTTAAATAGGTCAACAAAGTGTCAATTCGATAGAGAATCTTTTGCTAATTCCAAATATGTTAACCTATAATCGTCAAAGTTAATACGCGATGAAATAAAAGGGGTTTTGTGGTGGAAAAATCTTAAAACTCAGATTTTAGTGCCCAGAGCTCTACTCGCTGATGAGAGCTATTGACTAAAACCTATATAAACTGAATATTTAATTAATTATTCATTATTTTAAAACTAAGATGATTGAAACCAAGGAAATTTCATCCACACTAGTATTCTAGTGTGAACAACCGAGAAATTACTTCAAGCATGAGATTTCTTTCTTTCAGAGAACAATAAACTATATTTTTCAAATAATATTTGATTTGCTAATAACTTTATTAATACAATTTTATTTAGGACCCAGTAAAAATGCAACCTTCTGTTTACGATTTTTACATATTTGAAATCAGTGAGAGTGATCAAAAGAATCTTAATGAACTATTCGTAAGAATCCATGAACGCATGAAAATTGAAGATGCAACATTTATTAAATCTAAAGAAGATAATGTTTAAGAAAGTAAATCATTGATTGCAGTTAAAATTATTGGTTACAAAAAATTAGAAGAAATAGTAAAACCAATATGGAAAGTTAAATCAACTCACTAGATTGAATAAAAATTTATTGAATAAATATTAGTATAAATAAACGACTTATCTTATTATTTTGTACTTTATTATTTTTCTAAATCAGCATTTTGTGATATAAAAATGACAATTATTATTGGATTTGATTTGGTAGTTTTTTGAAGATCGTTGGGATACGTGGTCTTCTTGAATCCTCCAAATTCCGATTAGACCGTTGAAATTATTTCAGAATTCGGTTTGGCAACAGCAGTTATTATCATAATTTTAGAGATATTAGCCTTGATTATTAAGGGTACTTTCTTTATTGGACTATTCTCATGATATCTTTTATAACTGAAGGAATTCGAACCATTTTTCATCGATGTCCACATAATAATACCATGTATTATATCTCAGTTGTCGGCAGTAGAGGGATAGTAGCGGTTAACCTCAACACACATTCGGTAACCCCCCATTAGGTTAGTGATGTAACGAAACATAATCTTAATGCATTTAGTTGTGACTTTAAAAATGACATCATATTTGGTAATATTATGTCAGAGAGGTGGTTTTTTCCCAGTGTATTTAGTTGGGAAAATTGTTGCACACAAATTATGTCATGAAATTAATTTCATCGGTGAAATTTTATGTAATTGGATTAAGAGAGGCCATCTTTTTCAATGTATTTAGTTGGAAAAAAAATTTTTGCACACAAACTATGTACTATTTTACTCCATTAACATCTAATCTACTCCAACTGTTCTGGCGGTCATGCGCTAATTCATTAATCAAAAATATAAAATTTGCTATTTTATTTTCCTTATTAGTAACGTTTTCTTAAAGCAAAATAGTTTCAAAATTAAAAATCAATATCAACTAAA
>MQRL01638369.1:0-13533 GCA_001938525.1 Dugesia japonica
TTATTATTATTATTATTATTATTATTATTATTATTATTATTATTATTATTATTATTATTATTTACCTGGAATAACTTGTGGAATGTAACATTCCACACCAATATTGTCTTTGGGAGTGCACCCATCTCTCTGATAAGGATAGGGATTGGTACAATTAGTAAATGAAGTAGCGTCAGGTGGGCATGATAAACTATTGAAACCACCAATTGGAATATTGTTGATACCTGTCATATTAACCCCTTGGATAATTCGTGCATCTGTATGACTACATTAATAATAAATTCTCATTTTAAAGAGATGTTTATTACTTTGGAAAACATAATAATTTACAAAATAATTTAGCCTCATTAGTAGTAAATTGATTCTTAGCTCCACAGAAGTAAATATCTTGGTTTTTATATTTTAGGGTTAATAACCCATTTTTAACAGCTGCATTTGATGAACCTAAATAGTTAAATAATGTATTTAGATAAAATTTTGGGAAGTTCTGATTTTAATGAAATTATTAAAATCAAATAGAAATTTATATTTTATGAATTTATAAATCATGTGCATGCTACCATAAATCAATTCAGAAGTTTTACACTGTAAATTATACAAAGTGGTTTGGAATTTTTGTGATTTAGAAATTTAAGGAAAACTTCATGGCAACGATGTTGATAGTATGTACGAAGAATAAAAAAATATAAAAATCACAGAAGAGATAAAAAAAGACCCTATTTATTATGGGTGAGGTGGAGAAAGACAGAAAATAGATAAACATTATAGAAAGTTACGCTTACCAGGAAACACATTGATGGCGACAAAACCAATAGAAATAAACAAGGGGAACAAAGAAGATGAATAGAAGGAACAGAATGCTGGTCATCAAATAAAACGAAATAATATTGTCCAACAAAAGGAAATTTTGAGTACTGGACATTTCACAGTAACAGGTACACAAGTAGGTATTTAACGGATTATAGATCGACAAAATGTTTTGGTTGCGGTAAAGAAGGTTGTGAGAATCGATTGAGACAGTTAAATTTTTGGATATTTCGATGGAAGTTTTTTGAAGTAAATATTTAAATAAAGAGATAAACAAACACAGGACTGTATACCACTCCTGAAGATTTTTGTGATGATCGATATAAAAATGGATTAATACAAGGTTTGGTTCATCGAGTGTGGTGTATATCATCAAGCTTTGATATTGCTAATGATGGTCTTTGCAAATTAGATAATAGTCTTTGAGCTAATGTATATAACTAAACAACGATTTATAATAGTATACGGAGAGCTCTAAACAAACTGTGCTCAACATAAAATAATAACCAAGAGGAAAAGATTAACAATAATCAAGAGAAATAACTATAAAACTACCATTTTCGGAAGGAGCTAAATCATTAAAATTCTTATTCATGGAATATTTTGATGAAGATAAATTTAGATGGATTTTCACTTCAAAAAAAAACTTCCTGTTATTTTAGCAACAAATCTAACACACTAAAAGCATTGCCCGCTAACGTAAGTTATCAATTCAATTGTAACGGGTGTGATGCCACGTACATTGGAGAGACAAAACTTCATCTTTGCACACATATTAGTGAGCATATGCAACTGAGTAAGAAACGTTCAATTTTACATCATGCCTGTTGCTGCAAAATAGAAAAGGCAAAATAAGCATCGATGAGTTTACAGTTTGAACGGCGGTTTTGGTAATTAATTTGAAAGAATTTCGTGCGATGCTTCAAGAATTGGCTTGCATAATACTCAGATTGACACACAAGAGTTGTGTGTGAGGCTATGAGAATTGATCGTGTAACCCGATTCTTAATACTCACATTGACACAAATTCACTTTAAAATTTATTTTAATCTTGTTTTATTAGATTGATTACATAACAGGTTTTACTGGCCAGTATATAAACAATTTCCTTCTTATTTTACAAAAAAGTTGTCCTAAAACATGTATTACAAATAAAAATTTTAAAATATTGCGTTTTCTCATTTTATTTAGATCGAAGCAATTTGTACAATGTTTTTGAATAAATAAATAAATTAATTAATTAATTTGATAAAATGTATGAAGCAAATTTTAAAATTTTAAAAATAATTAATTAAATTTAATTTTAATAAATTTAATGAAGTTGAAAATAAATTATTAAATAACTTAATTCTTTTAATGTAAACTTTTAAATAATAAATTTTATATAATAAGTATTAAAAAAATTTAATCAAAATTTTTGAAAGTTTTATTTGAAAATTTGAAAGAAAAATTTTTGAAAAAATTGAATTAAAATAAAATTTTAAAAAATAATAAATTTACTTTTAAAATGCGACTTGTTTAATTCGATTTAAAAAATTTAATTATATTTGTTGTATTTTTTTTTAGAATAAATTTTAACTGGAATCAACGATGCTTGTCTCCAACTCATCTAACAAAGGTCATATAAGAAAATTACATCAAGGAAATACGATATAAGTGATGGAACAGAAATTATCATAGAATCAATGAATTTCATTGAAATAAAGCAAAAGCTTCGATCAAAATAAATTGTATTTGAATTTCTTTACAAAACAATTTTATTTTGATTGAAGCTTTTTCTTTATTTTATATGAAATCTCAAATTCGATCAATGGTTAAGTCCAACAATTATTCTCGCAATAATTGCGATTATAAAAATCAATGAATATCAGACAAAGTTTAAGGGAAAACTAAGGACTAACACGAAGCATATACAACAGAATAGATAGAGAACAGGAAGAAAAAGAATCGCATGTAGAAACAGATTAAGCAATTTTAGTAGGATTAACGCAAACAGCAAGGCTTCATCGGTAAATGAGTAGGTTGGAGCTGTTTACTAACAAACGATTACTTATATGCGATTCTCGTTTCTCCTTTTCTTTGTTTCTAAATATTCTATTGTATATGCATCATGTTAGTTCTTGCTTTTCCGTTGTTCTTATATAGTTAAACTTTGTCTAAAACCTGCATACTATATCACTTGCTTTTCCACTTCCTCCTCACTGGTCAGTCCTGTGCGGATGGAACAGAAATTACCATAGAGCAAAGGAATATTAGACAAAGTCTAATTGAAAAGCAAGGACTAACATGATGCGTATACAATGGAATAGATAGAAACGGAGAACAGGAGGAAAGAGAATCGCATGGAGAAACAGATGAAATCAATTTTAGTAAGCTTAACTAAAAAATTAGAGCTGTTTACTAACAAACGAATAAATCGAATATCCTCAGAAGACTGAGCAGTAGGGAGGAAGTGGAAAGAGTAAGCGATGAAGTAGAGATTTTTTAAAAAGAGAAATTGAAAGAAAAGATGGGAAGATAAAAGAAAAACCAGTAAAAACAACAATGAAGACATTTCGTGTGGAAGATGTGTTCATGAAAGTAGAAATGCGTAACCAAATTCATGACAAATATGAGGCATTATACAGAGTAGAATCAAAATCAGTTCTCAGCAGACCAACAGCGAACAAGAACCACTAAGAACCTAGAATGCACATTTATAGTGGGTTATCGATTTTACTTAAAAAAATCAAAAACGGGCACTAGATTGAATTCTTCCGGATATCAATTAGGTAGATAGAACTATATATATATCGAGAAAGTAAACCAACGGCATTATTTTATCAAGATCACTCCTAGAATTGAACATGAAATTAAACAATTTTATAAGCTCACAATGCAATAGCACAGTCGAACCTCCCTATAACGTCACCCATCGGGACCGGAACTGAGTGACGTTATAGAGAGGTTTCACTATATATTAAATTTTATAATTTATTAATTTCATTTTCAATTAAAAAACTTACAATTTGCATCGCTAACTTGATCTTTTTCATAAGTGTAATTACCCGAACAATACACATTGAGGTCTTGATTATTGTTTTGGCATTTGAAATCAACCGGGTTTGTATATTTAAAACCTGGGCATTTATCCAATGAAGTTTCTAATCCATTACACGATAGATTTTGAAAATAAGTTTTTGCTAAGCTTGTTTTTTTTGAAGAAATAAACGGTACAGCATTTGAAAATAATCCTCCTATATCACTAATAAATCTTAATGCTAAATTATAACTTATTGAAAAGAAGTTTAAATTTAGAATTTTCTATTTACAACCGAACTCATACACAATACGGACAGGATTCAATAATAATAATAGTCTGCGTGCACACTGTATCTGTGTATAATGCTTGCGCATTCTAAGTGGACAAAAAACTAAAACGTTTTGAAATAATCTTTTGCTACAATAATATTATCTTCTCGATATAAAATTCCGTATTTTGATGAGTGATATTTAAACAAATCAACCAATCAAACCTTGGGATTTTTTTAAAGAACTTATTATTCTTATTAAAAACATAATAATAAAAATAAAATACTTTCCACTTTAAACACACATTTAATATAAAAACTAAATATAATATAAATAATTAATATTATGTTTCTTTATTAATAATCATTTATCTCTTTTTTTCCTACCTCTTCTGCAATTGAATCTCATTTAATTGTTTCATCCAATGCCTGTCAAACTGTGTGCTGCGGCACTAAGGTGTGCCGCGAAAAATCCCAAAGAAATATCCGTAAGAAAATTTCAGAACACGCAAAAATACTATATTTTTACAGGCAATTCTTTTAATAAAAATTTTTTTTAACTGTCATTTCAAATAAATTAATAATAAAAAATTTCTTCGATGATTTGTTTATTCGGACTCCGAATTTTTTTATATTATAAACTTTATAAATATTATTAAAGTATAGTTATTAAATGTTTATTGATAAATTATACAACGTCTAGCGATATTTTTGCCAGCTTAATTGCAATTAAAACTAAACAAGTAAGTGATAATTATGTTTAAGTCGTAAAATCTATAAATTTTAATCATTTCATTTTTTGAAACGTACAAAACGGATTAAAATTTTCTTCATGATGATATTTGGTGGTTAAGAATAACATTTCTTAACGATATTTTTGAGAAATTGAATCATTTGAACATTTGAGCATTCAGGGTGAAAGCGAAAACATTATTACAATTACGGGGAAATTGAAGTCTTTCGAGGAAAAATTGCAGTTTTGGAAGATATCTGTTCAAAATAAGAGAAACTAGATAGTTTTTCTGGCGTCAATGCATCCCCTCGAAAATGAAAAATCTTGCCGGAAATAAAGAAAACAATTCAAAATCTATCGGACTCATTGAAAAAATATTTTAAGATACTTGATACAAAAGAAAATGAATGGGTAATCAGTCCTTTGACCGATTTCAAGGGATCTACTTTGGCTTGCTATCAGCAAGAGCAATTAATTGATTTGAAAAATGATTTGGTTTTAAAACGATCGTTTGGAGAGCTGGAATTGTCTGCATTTTGGATTTCACTTTATGATCAGTATACTTTATTAAGCAACAATGCTATAAAAAATGTGCTTCCATTTGGTTTATCATATCAATATGCAAACAGAAATTGAATCAAAAGAGCGTGAACGGTTACGAAAACTTGATGAAGAAATGCGAGTTTGTCTCTCAAATATTCAGCCTCGTATAGAAACAATTTGTGAAGAAAAACAGGCCCACCCTTCTCATTAGATTTATGTTTTGTTAAATAAATTTTGTGATATCTATAAAGCTATAAATATTATTAAAATTATTAAAAAAACTGTTGAAATTAGGAAATTTTTAGGGTTTGACTTTTAAGATTAAATACTAAAAAAAATGATTTTTTATTATACTATGCCTCGAAAACTTTTCTAAAAAAAGTGTGCTGCGTGAAGAAAAAGTTTTACAGACACTGGTTTAATCGAATGCACTATCAAATTAAGATAAAGTTTCTCTACAATCCATTACWTATAAATAAATCATTATGTCAAGATTTTTTTAAAGAATGTGGTTCATACGTGAAGATAGTAAAACCAAACAGTAATAAGAGCAAAATATACACAGTATTAAAATAATGTTTTAGAAAAAAATTGAGAATAGCAGCGTGGCGAATAATGCCGAACGGAGAAAACATAGGTTCGACTGTATAAATAAAATTTTCATATAATTGTACATTTAAAATAATCCATTTTGATGCGCATTATAGACGAGTACGCACTATAAGTGGAAAAAAGAGAAAATGTTTGTTTTTTTGTCGATTTTTATGATTTCCACTTATGGTGCGCGTGCACACTAAGTGGGGTAACACGGTAGCACACTGTATCACCCCCCGAGGAAGAAATTATTTTCAAGGTAAACTGATACAATATACTCGATTTCGATTGGTCAGTAATATAGTATACTCGCTTCTGATTGGTTGAAAATTTCAAGGTCAAAGTGATATAGTATCCTGTGATTTGATTGGTTGGGAATTTCAAAATGTCGAATGAATGTAGGTTAGGGCCATTTTCATGACAACCATTAGTAGGTCAATGTCAAATTTGTTATTTTTAATGAAATTTATTAATATTTGTGTACATTTTGAGATAAATTAATTAGTTCTTAATGAAAACTTTGAAATCACATTGAAATATAAGTAAAATATGTCTAAAATGTACTTTTTTACTGAACACTTAAGAATTTGACAGAGACTGGAACAGATATTAGTCTGATGGTGTTATATTAAAACTATATGGTGGGTGCGACAGCAATCCCATCGAAACTTTAGAAATTTCTGTTGAGTCTTCAAAGATGTGCGAGGATTTAATTGTTGTAATGATAAACAAGATCTGCACGACTTACTTATTTTGAACGTTTCTGCTGTAATGAATATTTTACTTTGTTTAATCGTTGATAGTAAACATTCAAATCGATCGTAATGTTAACTGGGGAGAGTTCAAAATATACAATTCTTTTATAATTCCACCCTATTGACAACATGATCATTTTCTAGTTGCTCACCGGACTTCGACATTGATTTCTTGTGTTTAACAGCATTGTACTCAATCCAATTCTCGTCATCAGTTATGCGTTTCCTCAGAAATCGATTTGTATTGTTACATCTTAAAAGCACATCGCAAATATTGATTCTTTGCATTAAATAAATTTTCTTCAATTCACATGGAATCCAAATATCAAACAATTTTACGTATCCAAGCCATTTCAATTGGTCACTAATTTCAATGTGTCTATCAACTTCAATGATAGCATTCACTTGGACTTCAGAAGTTCCCAAAGTCCTAACGGAACGGACATTTCCTTCAGTTGAGAAATTTCTAGAAATGGATTTTTTATAGCAATTTTGGCAAGTATGTTATGTTACTGCCTCAGAACTGTACAAATCACATATTTTTCTAGGCGCATTTGCAGTTGATTTGTCTTTGTTAAAGTAAAAAATGGTCTAAAATGTACTTTTTCATTGTTCATTTGAAAATGGTGCCAAACAAATGTAAACAAGCCAAATCAATTGATTCATTAAAACAAAGTTAGAATTACTCATTATTATTAAAAAATAAACACGCGTTTCAGATTTATTACTTTAACAAATACATACAAAAGTTATTCAAGCTGTGTGCTGGTAAAAACCGAAAGAACTTTCCGGACAATCTAATATTATGAGATTAATATTAATTATAAAACTTTTATCATCACGTTTATTTCGTTAATTATGAATAATCTCTAAAGAAATTGATAAGCCTTTGCTTCAATCATAAAAAAAACAATAGCCATTAAAAAGTGGTTGTTTCATCAATTTTTAACAATAATTATTAAATTTTGTAAAATATAATGAAATATCAAATTTATCAAATGCTTGTATTTCAGATTGGCGTTAATTTAAATTTTTTAAGCAAATAATAATATTAAAAATATAAATATAATTAATCAACTTACTATCCCATACTTTTACACGCAACTCTAGCGTCTATAGTGTTATTAGCTGAATTCATGCAAATTGTGGATTTGGAACCATCATTCATTTCTATAACAACTACTCCATTGCTCCCAGAAAATAATTTTGTACTTGGATCCATATAGATATTTAAAATACCTATAGATTTATTAGCATGAATTGTAAATTAGAAACTCTACCTGTTGGATTTTGTCCAAAAATTAATATAATATTTAAAAATAATATATTTAATCGAAAATAATTCATGATAAATCTTTATAGCTTTGTTTATAAATATTTTTTCTAAAATCAATTGTTGATTTATTTTTAATCAGTAGTTTTTTACTGTTACAGAAATTCAATTTATAATCTAAAAATTAATAAATTAAAATAATTTCTTTAATAAGTTCAAAATAATAAATAAATGTTACCATAGATTATATATTATAAACACACCATCTTGTTTCTAAAATTAAATTTATGTTCATTTCATTTAAATTTAGATTAACGTGCAAAATGATTTTTTAAACTTTATTGATATGTACAATTTTCAAATATATAAATTATATTTGAAATAAAGGAATCATCACATAGTTCTTGAAAATTCAGTTTTACTTGAAAAATAATAAAAGATATAAGTTATAAGAGAATTCATAATAAGGAAATAATGTAATATATTCAAAAAAAATATTTATAAAAAATTAATCAAACAATTTTTTGGGGGGAAAAATATTTTGAGGAGAAAATTAATAAACCTATTTTTGAAAAATTAAAAGTTTTATTTAAAAATACTTTATATTTTATTCTTTATACTTAATTTCTCTATTTTGTAAATTTTAAATCCAAATTTCGAAATTTTTAGAAACACTTTTTAGATTTTTACAGTATTCTACTGATCAGAAAGATCGATTTTTTAAAGCAATATATCGTAGATCTTTCTCGACAGATTGCCAATCCAGATTGGGTCCCTTGGGAGGATAACGATGATGCCGCCGCTTTCGGCTTTTTAGCGACAGATCCAGACCAATGGTTAGACCTTAGTGTGTTAGATGGATTGTAAATTTATTGTAATAAGTGTTTCCAGTGTTACTGATTTAATTGTTGGTATAAATTAAGGGAAAATAATGAACCCAAATCATAATGTTTATGGGCGCGCACCTCCCATTAGGAGAGAGGTCAACCACCATAAGCTGAAGACCTAACCTGGGAGGTTAAGTTAAATTCTTGAAAGGGTTCCCCTGAGGGCTGTTTTCCCCAGTCACAATCCTTTTTCACTCAACACAGGTGGGACCCCAACATTTGTGTCAATTTGCTTTTTTTACTTTTGCAACAAGTTCTCTTTTTGAATGTTTCACAATATCGTCAAATCTTCATTTAACTGTATTGTTTGATAATGGTATCGCGGAAAATAAATTTTTCCTTAATTGCGCATAAATTATTTACGACAATTTTTAAAGCAGGAAGTATTAATTTTTTTCCAGCACTATGAGAATACCTTCAGCTATTAATTTTGAAATTTCAAAGGATGTTAAAGTGAGATTTTTATTTTATTGGTGAGGAGAGAGCGCATTTTCCATTTTTTTTAGCAGCAATTAATTACTTTTTCATTGCAGCAAAATAGTTAATTGGCCTAACCGAATACTCAGAATGAAGTGTGTCTCAATGCCGTTTCAACTTTGATGGCTTTATACTTTCATTTGAAAGTTGTTCATTGCAAATAACACATAGAGGCAAATTATTTTGACTGCCCCTAGCGTTGAACCCAAACCGTAAATATTTTTCACAATATTTGTGAGTCCAATCAGCTTTACGCTTGTTGTTTTGGCGCTGTATATCTGCCTTAGGGGCTTCAGACAAAGTATTTTGGCTTCTGGTTGAACATTACGCCGAAGTTTATGTCTAAAATAGTTGAGAGAGTATTGTTGAGAAATAAAAGGTTCCAAGCTACAAGTTATTTCTACGAGATTTTAATCATGGAGAGAGCTCATATGGCTAAGGAAGTTGTCGTGCTTTTTCACAAGTATGGATTTACATCAAAACCCTTAGAGAGATTAGGAGTTGGTGACAATATCAGAGTTTTTGGTCTTAGTGTGGATAAGGACTACTGATGATGTAGAGACACGGAGCTGTCTCAACTTAAAAATGGAACTCTGAGATGGAAGATAGTGCATGGGATCTTCAGTGAGTGGATAAGTCATGTTCTATTAGTGGATGGTTAAGAGTAGCATTTGCGTTTTTGCAACGATCAACGGCAAAGGAGAAAATAGGATTGGATAAGATTGTGTCTCAGAATTTTTTAAATATGATTGAGGAAACTATGGCAATGATTCGAGAATGAGATGACTCAGTAAAAGTTAGTAGGTTGGTGAACCTTAGTTAAAAAGCAACTATTTAGACTAATGTTAGTAGCATTGCATTGGATGTTAAATTATTCTTCGATAATGACATAATAAAAGATTCAGCGTGGCTGCGAAAGTGAGTTAGACGCATCATTACATGGTGTGAATATAGTAATTACATGAAGATTCAAAGATCTTGGCATAATTGTGGATTCTCTTACGGTATATCGTTGGTTAAAGTCGATTTTCAATAATAAGCATAAAGTAAAACCTCACACATTGTGCCAACATCTCGTGCGTCGACAGCTGAATATTTTTAAAGAATTAAAGGAAATGTTGGATGTTACAGTTAAATTGGTAAAGTCAGAACAAAATAAAGTTGGTATAATGACAAGGGTTGCAAAAGTAAGCTTAGTTGTACGAAGATTGTGAACGCGATTGAATATGCAAATGTCTCTTCGGATGACATAAAGATGACACATCATATATGTCACTTTGGAGTAGAGAGGACAGCTAAGAAAAGGTATCCTGAGAAGGAAGTAGATGCTCAATTGAGCTATTAATATTAATAACAAGATGATTATTACGTCATCGAACTGGTGAATCCAGGGTCATATTTCTACGACAAACCTAGCGTTCCTTACTCAACAAATAATCCATTGAAATAAGGTTTTAAAAAATTGTGAAGCATGTTTGAGAATTTTTCTGACACCGAAAGAATTTCTTCATGTGAAGTTGTTCACGACTAGAATATGGCATAAATTATACAGTGACATCACATACTTTCAAGATAAAGGATATTTAACCCTGGTAGATTCAAAATACTATATTTGATGAAATATTGAAAACAAAACAAGCAAAGAAGTTCATAAACAGATAAAGAGAGTATTTTCAGAATTTAGTTCTCCTAACGCATTTTATTTGGATAACGGTACGACTTACTAGAGCGTGCTGTTGAGAAAGATGATAAAAATGTAGTGTGTTAGTCAAAATTTCACATCGACATACCGTCTTCAAGAAAATGGAATATGTGAACGAAATCATCGCACAATAAAGATAATGGCTTCACATCAGGAATAACGATGATAGTGTGTACTGTGTTACAATAGTGCTGCTAGCAGATATCATATAAATGCTTAGCCACGTTTACCTAATATACGAGCAAGACGCTCGGCTGAACATCCAACAGAACCAAGCCGATCAAGCAATGATAACTGTGATTTTCATTGGGACTTAAACAACAATCCGTTTCAGATTTATAATTTAGTATATTTACGATCCACTGGCTGGTGTGATGATCCTAAGACGGAGCTACATATAATCTCGAAGATTCACTCAGCAGTTAAAGTTGAACTGAGAGTGAGATGGAAAGTGACGATGAAGCTTACGATGATTTGATATAAGGCAATTAAGAAGCGAAAAGATCAACGAATCAAAGAGGAGTGCTACCAGAAAATCAAAACTGAAATCCTGAAACATTTAACTCTGCAATAATTCCATTCTTGAATATTCTATTAATATTAAGCATTTAACCAATAAAATTCTAATATATAATTTCCTTAGTCTGAATTTGTCTGTAATTAAATTTTATATTTCACTTAAAAGTTTAATAAGTTTTAAATGACATTATAAATCTAACCTGATAATATTTTATTGTATTATGATTGGCTGCCTATAATATAAGTAAAGTAAAACATTGGGCATATAAACTTGCTACTAATCTTAATAATCTATCAGCATTCCCATGATCAATGTCTATACAAAATTGAAAATCAAAATCAAATTCTATTAGGTTTGTAATCCACGCCTGGAACTGTAAACTAATTGGTTTACTTGTTTTCTTCATAAACACTAAAGCCGTATTTTCAGTTCTCGCTATAAACTTTTGGCCGTTAAGATAAAGCTTGAAATGAATCATCAATTCATGAAACGCATTTTATTTTTATGCATTTAATTTTATCCATGAATTCTAGAAATGTTGCAGGAGCAGTGCACAATCCAAACGGCATGCGATTGAAACACAATTGTCCCATTTTTATTCTGAAAGCTGTTTTTAATTTTGACTTCTCAGTTAATTCAATTTGGTAATACGTCTGTTCTATATCAATTGATGAGAAAAACATAGAGCCATTTAGTGCATTCAATAACATATTTATATCTGGAACAGGAAATGAATATTTTTCAGTTACTGAGTTCAATTTCTTAAAATTAAGGTATATTTGGAGAAAACATTCTTTTTTTGGAACAATCCAACGTTCCCAAATAATGTAATTCTGGTATTCCCTATGCATTTTTCACTTTTCTCAGAAAATACTCCAGCTAGCATTACATTTGAAAATTGGATTTTTGGTGAATCAATTTTATTCCAAATTTCTTCACTCATCACTGAGACAGGCGCTCCAGAATTCCATAACATCTCTTCACTAATTCCAATTCAATTTATACTGCTCCAATTTCTTCCATCACGGTTTTGATACATCAGTTTAACATCAGATCTCTTATCAATATCTCAATCTTTCTCTTTAAAACTCTTTAATGCAACCTCACTGGCGAGATGGATACAGCAAGTTTTTGAACATTTTTTTCATTATTTTCTAAAATATTTATTGCATCATGTTCAAAATCAATTAATGAGTCGTATTCATTTAAAGATTCTTTCCTCTCTTGTTCTGCTATACATAATATTCTTTGATTATTGTGCCCTCTTTATAATACTGCACAATTTCATTATCGCATATTGAACACATATTTTTTAAGGACAGTTTATTCTTTCACGATTTGTTTCTCCACAGCAAAAACAAGCACCAAACTGTAGGAATTCGACTCTTGGAGGAGATTTACCATGACATCTATTATAAATTTTTGTTGCTACGTATTTCAATAACTGTTTTGGAAAATCTCTTCTTCGGTCTTCATTTATATCTCTTATTTGTTGCATATTATTACAAATCCTTGAATGGTTTGTCGTGTTTCTAGAAATAGTAGAATATTCTAGAGTATTTAACTGTGTGGTGAAAATATTGTCCTCTGTAATCACTTCCCATTTTATTATATTTTGGTTCAAAAGATGATTTCTTAACTGCATTTACATTACTTTTTGCTATAAATTTGTCAAGGTTTTCAGCCAATTCTCGACGTTTTTCCTCATTTAACTCTTCTTGGAACACATAGGACTCTTTTAAATTTTCACTTTTTAATTTATTCGGAATAAAAACTCTTGAAATTTTCTCTGGTGATCATTTGCTTTCAAATATATTGTGGACAAGCTTTTTTACTCTTATCTCGAAATTCCGATATTTGTCATCAAATCTTTGTTTATCTGATGATAGGTCTGTAATTTTTTCAACTAGCGATTTATCATTAATAAATGTTGATCGAAACCAATTTTCGCC
>MQRL01638427.1:2324-14519 GCA_001938525.1 Dugesia japonica
CTTATACCTTATACCTTAGAACTCATCTTTAAATCTCCATACAACACAATTCAAGTCATTATTAAAAAGTTGATAATTTTTACCATAATTTGATGTGTCAAAATGTTTATTTTGAACCATTAAGTATAATAATTCCTCTAATTTAATATCTTAAACCTCTAGAAAAAAGTTAACTGTGTCACCTGCAACAATATTTATACAAGATTTCTCTTCCGTACGGTATTTTTGTAAATCTATATACTGAAGCTGATACATCCTAAGCTTAGATAAATCAAGTACGGATTGTCCAATATAACTCAGACGATCCCAACAAAAATCATACTTATTAAGTTGAACAGCAATTTGATTCTTATCAACTTTAGATATTTTCCTAAAACTCGGTTTGGAAGTATAGGTCACCAAGTTTTTATCAGAGTTACAGATACGTAGTTTCATCCTCTTCTTAAGATTTTCAACATTTTTACCGTAAAGACTATTATTGAGTAGTTTGCAATAATTTTTATCTAACTCATTTTTACTTTCAGATCTTAATGCAGTGTTTTCATCTACATATGCCTTAAAGATATAGTCTTGGTCAATTTTTACAGCCCTATAAATTTTAGTCACTTTAATCCCGATTTGTAAATACAATTGAAGCCATCTCCAATGTATTACATAGAAATCACATATAAGTAGTAATTTTTAAAATTTTGTATCTGGCACTAATTGTTGTTTAGCAGGAACTGGCAAATCCCTTAAATAGTTATGTAAATCGTTAGGAATCAACATATCAACTTCAACAGTATAACCATAAGACAACGAATCTTAGTCTAAAGTCCTACAATCAATAAGAATTTTTTAATAATATCTATGTATTATCATCTTATAATAATCAAATCAATTCAAAAGATTGAATAAAAATTATTGGATATATATTGTTCTAATTAATCAGTTAGAAAAACCAAATGACAATAGCTGTTGAAGAAATATGCGAAGCTAACGGATACAATAGAAAAAAAGTAGAATCCGCAACCGATTACAATAGTGTTTTATTTGGAAATACCAAAACCTTTCATATAATGAGACAAGACAGTAACATTAAAGAGGCTTACTTATTTTCTATTATTAAAACATCTGAAGTATTTTATTGCTAGTTAATTATTATTATCATCTGTAGCTACAATATGTTTATTCACAAAAGTAAGACCTATTCTAGTTCCACCTTCAAAGAAAGTGTAAATATCATTGTCGGTCAAAAGCTCAATAGATTAATTTAAAGTCATCAAGGCAGAAGCTTAACTCATTCCAGGAATTCCAAAGAAATTAAGTGGTTCTAACATATTAAGTTCTAAAGATTTAGCCCAAAATTGCTGTAAGAAATCAGCCAAAAGAAAAACGTCAAGTTTCAAATAGCCCATCATAAAGTCTAAAAGATTCTTACAACCAGAAAACGCGCACATTTTAAGAGTATTCAAGTAAATTTTCTCAGAAACTCCTTCCCATATTGGTGGTAATGATAATGTTTCCTCTAAAGCTTCTAAAATAGTCGCAAAGTTATAAGGAAAAATCCCCTTAGTCTTAATAAGTCTACTATCATTAAACTCCTTTGATGTTAATGGAGTTGAATTTATTGTCTTAACAGCTTCATCAAGAGAAGAGTTTTTAAATTTGGAACTATCTATAAACTTTACTGTTACTTTAGATATATGTGCAGGTAAATTCAAGAAGTTTTCACTAGTAAGTGGAATACAAGAAATATCCCAATTTGAAAAGTTACTAAGACCGTATTTCAATATATGATGGAGATCATACCCCTTCAAATTATGAAAAACGACCGGAAGGTCAAACCTTATTTTCCTACTTATATTACATTTGGAACAAGCAGATGATATATATTTACCGATAAAATGATTATGGTCTCTTACTAGCATTAATTATTTGTTTATTCCACAAACTTATTTCCTCATCATATGAAATAATAATTGTCTTTTTACTATTTTTCTCATAATGAGGTTGGAAAATGTTTTTAGTTAAATCCTCAATCAGTTGCAAGAAATTGGTATTGCAATCATAGCCCATGTATTGATAATACTTAGTTTCATTGGTAAAATTATTTACTAGTAAAGGTCCAGCAGAAATCGGTTCATGTCGTTGAAAGTATGTTGGATCGTTTGGTAAAGCTGTTTCAAAATCAGCGTAAATTACGAAAAGTAAAGTGATCATCTTACTGTAATTCTTAAAACATAATTTTTTCTCATCAAGAATTTCTATAAAGAGTTGTACCAGTTTGTATCCTTTCACAAAGAGGTTCATGTTTTTTAAATGCTATCTTATGCCTAATCTCATTCAAGCAATTTGGACAACAAGTAGATCGAATTTGCAAATCATTATGTCCTACCTTACGGTTCATCAGTATATTTAAATTCATTACTGCAATGTATGAAACGTTTCCTTATTTTCTAACAATAAAATATTAATTTTCTGCTCCCTTTCACCCTACTCTTATGCATTAATGCATAATAATGTCTAAATTTGAATACTTCAATAGAATCTCCTCACAATCGTTAACAGAAACAGAATTCCAAGACAAAATATTTATATAAAGTATTGTGTTTTCTTTTTCAAACTTCGGAATATTAGATAACCTCATTGGCACGTCAGTATGATCAAATTTCAATTCCCCTAAGTAACCCTTATATTTATCTACTCTGTTTATTTTCTTTTATTTTATCTTGTTTAAGTACTGGAAGAATACTCTAAATAAAACCAAGATCATTGCCTTTTCCTAACGTTAACTATAGCATTTCTTATTTTTAAATCATTTGGAGTTTGGGTCCAACTACGTCCAGGGAGTCTACTTAAATTAGCTATCTTAGTTAATTTAAAAGAAATTTCTAAAATTCAGTTTAAGGTCCAACTACTACCTAATTCAGATCTTATAACTATTTTTTCGTTTAATTGTTTAATACCTACATCAAATAAATCTTTGTTCAAAATGACCGCTCTAACAGTATTAATTTCCTCATATTTAACAAATTCAACTTCAATACCATATTGTATTTTTACATTTTTCATTTCCTTAATTAAATTAAATAATTTTGTAATTAATTTTTCAGTCAGTATTATTTCTCTCATTATAATTAGAAACATCTAATTTTAATTCTCGATAATATTTACGTAAGTCTGTCTCAACAATCAGTTCATCAAGATTATAAGAACCACCAAGTTGATTTTCTTGGAAAACCTTATTCAGAACCTCGTCTTCATCATCTATTTCCTTATTAAACTCAATAGAATTACTATTTATATCAACAGTTGGATCATTAACTGAATTAACAGCTAGATCGACAACTGGATACGCAACTGGAGCAACAAGATCTATAGAAGAATCAAAACTCAATTGAATTACTATTTATATCAACAGTCGGATCATCAACATATTTTTTTGGGGCTCTTGTCTCCGGCAGTGATCCACACACGTCTTTAAATAACAGTTCAACATTTCGGCTGGCTGAACGTTTTTCGTTTCTTTCTTTGTTTTTGTTGTCAACACTTTATCTTTCTGGCATGTACTAAAACGTCGGACAACCTCTTGTACTTTGCTTCACAAATGTTTCGAGTTATGTTTATGCTTCATATACGCTGCTACCTTTTCTGCTCCGGCATGACACAAAAGATGATGTATCTCATTCTAACTTCTACTTTATCATGAAGTATCCATATTCCTTTATCAATATCACCAAAATTGCTAAAATACTGCGTATCTTTCAAAGCATCCAGCATATCGTTCACATTTGGCATAGGAAAAGCTTGTCTTTCTGTTAATGCATTCAGCTGTCTTAAGTTTAGGCGTAATCTTATATCCTTTTTCCATAACTTTGTCTTTTCCAAACACAGATAATTGGCAGAATATATGGCCTCTTTAATCTTTTCCTCTAGATAAATTGGTTCGCGATACGGTTTAATGTTGATTGGACCTATTTTAGTGATTATTCGATGTTTCGTTAAGTGCGTACATCCGATGTCCCATTTTTCTGCCATAAATACATCCTCTTTATTCTGAATTATCGCCGTAAATCTGTTATCTTTGTTAATTTCTAGAATCTCCATTGCATGTCTCAATCGTTCACCCATCTGTATTTTTCTTCCAAATTTTGCCTCGATGTTGCAAACAAATTTTTCTTGATGATTATTGATGTCTACCCTGCACTTTATTTTTGCAGATGATACCCAAAAGTATTCTGAAATTTCCCTCCTCTAATTAGGTCTAGTATTAATTTCTCTACTATTATAAATTTTACTTCCTTGCACACCTCCAAAACTACAACTTTGTTACGTATCTTTCCAATCGTTTCCAATGAGCTGTTATTTGCGCAATGCAATGGTTCTTCGCTTTTTTCTAACATTGTTTCTTCTAGTATATTAAATCTTTTCATTCTCATCACATTAATTCTTGCTCCTGTATCCAACAAACAATCAAACTGTTCGCCCTTGATCATCCCTGAAATGCTAGTTCTTCCTTGCATTTTATCATACAAAATTTCTACATTCTGTTACTATTCAATTATTTCTATCACTTCTGCTTTGTTAACTTCCGCATCATTGAAACTTTCTCTTTTTAGGAATCTGTAAACCTTTTCAATCACTTTACTCGTCTCATCCCATTTCTCGGCCTACTTTTGATTTTAATAAATTCCGTCTTCAAAAATAAAAATTTTTAAATCTGTTCTTTTAAAAAAACTATCTTATAATAATTATCTAAGTATATTACAAAAATAATATAATCAAAATTAATTGATGTAATTATGTCTTGCTGAATTAGACAAACAAAACTAATAAATATAAGCGAACAAAAGTGACGAAATATGACGTTTATAATTACAAAAATTAATAATATATTAATATTTTATATTCTTGTTAAAATATATGTTATTACTAAACTAATAAGACTTGTTGATTTTAATATATCAGAATAATACTATTTTAAACCTTCATTTTAACTTTACAATAACGTCAATTTATAATTATCTAAGTATATTACAATAATAACATAATTAAAATTAATAGATGTAATTATGGAATAACGTTTAGCGAACTAATTACAACTATTAATGAAGGTTAAACCTTTGACAGTAACTTTTCAACTGTTTGCACAGCTTATGTTTAAATTAAATTACAATTTGATTACGCGATAGATTTATCATAGAAACATCTGCCCTTAAATACATTTGACGATTTGATATAGTAAGATATTTGTAATATATATTAATGATGTTGGGTTATATGTTCTCTTGATTCTAATAGACGCTACTTATTAATAGAATATTAATGCGTCACAAGCGGATTCAAATGTCTAACAGGAAAAATTTTAATATCCACTGTTCTTCTTATTCATAATTCTTTATTCATTATTCATTATTCATTATTCTTATATCATAATCCAAATAAGTGTAATAAAAATGAAGGATGATCCCAAAGTATAGGTCAAGAATATACACTCGCTTCTAGTCACCATCTTTCCGTCTAAAACGTTTGAAGTAGTTAAATTCTTAGTTGAGTCCTTATTAGCAGTAACTGTTTTGTTATTATTTTATTATTTTAATTGAATTTAATTATAGATTTGGGAAAGATCATACTTTAATTGATTAATTTTGCTGTAAATAAGAAAATGAATGAAGAAAATAAAACTAAAAATCTTAAACTTGAAAATTATTGCCATTAAAAAACTGAAAGAAATTACTACAAAATGTCGCAATAAAACTCCTAGGGATTTTATTCAAATAGTACGCCCTCTGGACGTACTATTCGACTATAATACCAAAGCGTTATTTTCAGTGGAAGACTGTATTCACAAAACAATCGTAAAAATCTAATAAATACTTTTAAATAGTTCTTAAAAAATTTAGAAAAAACTCCAAAATTTTACAACATTTAAAGAAAAAACCATCAAACTTAAATAACACGTTTTTGAAAAACATGGTGTCAAGTAAGTAGGGGGAACTACACGTAAATTGCGCAAAGATAAATAAAGGCTGTCTTTCAAACCGAAAAATTCTCTCCAAGACTTGACATCTCGGTTTGGCATGCGGATTGCTGTAGAAAACAACAAAAAGGAAGACACTAAGAAGTGGAAGGGGAACCCAATGAATTTAATCATTTACAATGGACTCACAATGGCTGATATCTTTTATAATAGATATATCAAAGTCAGCACAGGTAGCTTGTCCATTGTCCCACTAGTTCTTTGTAGACCAGGCAATGCAGATTCTTATGCTAGCAAGTGCAAACTTCCTTATAACATTGACTTTGAAACCAACGTTTTTTAGGACAGACTCATTTTCAACACCATGATTCCAGACATCCAACTGAGATCATCTCAAGGCAGACATTCCAATTTGGAAGATTACGCTTGATGTCTTCCTTCAGCGGTGTGTATTTCCTGATATTGTTTTCTTTACTCAATTTGATATTGTTTGATAAGAGTGTCATAAGGACCTTTCACATTCAGCAATTTAATTTTTCTCCTTTCCACATTACCAGTTGTAAATCAGCTTGACAGCGCGATTCACAAATTCGATTATCTGGTCAAAATAACTTTGAAATTTGTATTGTGTCAAACAAAGTTCGCAAGAAATTCCAAAACATCATTGTGACGCCTAATGCAAAAGCCCGACGATGAACCGCAGTGGCGAAGGACATGGGCTTGAGTTTCAACACGAAGGGCACATCTTCTGCAGAATTTTTTTCTGAGAACAAGATTAGATCCTACAGAAAGAGTGCATGTTTGTGCCGTATGTATAAAACGGCAACAATCTTAAGAGATAGGCCCGTCATAGAGTGAACTATTCTAGAGTGGGGACATACAAATTAAGGTGGAAATTGGACCATGTTTAAATTGAGCGTAACACTTTTTAGTATGTGACTAGCTCAGAATTTTGTGTAAGAATTTAGTCACTGTTCTCATATCCTTAAAATAAACCAGATAATTTCCTGTAGACAGGTTATCAACAAGATCAAGGCAGATTCCGAGCTCATTGCGCTGAAATCTTAAATTAAAAGCAAATTCTTTCTTTAGATAGGTAATTGACATCAGATTTTTCGACCACCAGCATTTCGATATCGTGCCAGTGACGTGAGTCTAAAGCCCGTTGAGCAACTCATCAATGGAGCATAGATATGAATGATTAAGCTGTTTGGATGCAGCATGAATAAGGTCATTTTTAGCTATCTTCCTAACTACTACATCTCACCTTTCACCTCTGATTTTAATCTTAACTAGCGAACTATTCTCCAAACAGGAGAGATAAGCACATTTATTCGGACGGAACTTCTAGGAAGACCAGTCAGCTAATTGAACAGCAACGTCAACCATTTTTCTGAAGTTAAGCCTTTGAAGAAGCAACCAAAGCAAGATCATCTGCATAGGCTACGACTAAGGTGGAATGAACAGCACAATTAACTCCCCTCCAGGAGTCTTTGAGATTTCTTTGATGACAAGGTCAATGCCAATGTTAAGAAGTTACATTGGCAATGGGCATCCCTGTCGAACCCACTTCTGTTTTCAATAGGACTTTTAGAAGTCTCATTACATATATAGTAACTTGAGCAATCAGTATACAAGCTCCTAATCAAACAAAAGGCCGCTTTTGACACGACCCATACGATCAAGTAAACCAAAGATAAGTGCAATGGTGATGTTTCCAAAAGCGTCAGCATTATCTAGAAAGCCGATATGTAAGTTAAAACTATTATATCGACTTTTTTCCTCAAAAAGACTGCAAAACAAGAAATTTTGCTCAGCGCACCCCTCAGGTTCTCCAGCACTCTTTTGAAAATTGTAAACCAGGTGAGATTTCCGAGCCCAAGTTGAGAGGCAAGACAAGCCATGAAACGCTTGTAAAGAAAATCCACCAGATCAATCGGTCGCCAAGAAAAGACAAGTTGATAAAACCCAGATAAGCCAGGCTTTGAAATCATAAGGGTTTTATAAACTCACCAACTCTCAGTAGTCATTCCACTTGAAAATATGTTGGAAAAGATTTTGTATACCAAGCGACAATTAGGATCTGCCGATTTGAGATCCTAGTAAGTAATGTTGTTGATACCAGGAGCAGAAACATACAAATTAAAAAGAGTATGTCTAATGGTAGCAACATCAGGACAAATAAACTCAAAAGTTTAATCACTGGACTTAATAAGAGGGTATAATACCTAATTAGTGAGTGGACCATCTACAGATTTGGACTGAAAGCAAGATTCAAGATCACCCTGAGAAAGAAAACAATCAGCAGTAGCTTCGTTGGTTATCAGATTGAAAACTGCCTTTTGTGAGTATTTGAATCAGTCTTTTAGATTCAGATCCATCTCAAAGCGTTTGCTATTTTATTTAAAAATTAATATTTTTATATTTAATATTGCGGGCAGAGTGAACAAAGCTGTAGAAAGAATCCACAGGAGTGTTGATGTCACTATTGTCCATTGATTTTAATATAATATCAAATTTAGTTTCTTTTTCWTTTTCCAAGATTTTATTAGACTGAGTGCCATTCTTGTTTTTTTAAAATTTACTTTAATTTTTAAAAAGTTATAAAAATTTAGATTTTATTAGACCAATATCCCCTCTTTGGAAAAGATTGAAGTTAGAAAGAGAGGGAATGTAGCCACAAAGTAGAAAGCTACTTTTACTATTCTTTTTCTGAAAGGTGAGAATGTTAAAGAGTTATTTTATTTGACAAATGTATTTACTCTGGCAGAATTCAAACATGCAATTAGGTAGCCTAATAATGTCCGGTTCTAATACAACATCACAGTCAGGAGGACCAAAGTCAAGAAAAACTGAAATCTTTTCAGCGACGTTAAATACAAAAAGGACCCATTTCTTACCTGAATTAAGAAACGGACAAAAAATAATCTCACGATTCTTAAATAATTGATAAGATACTGTTTCTGAATCCTGATCAATACAAGCCAAAGACAATACCGGATCTTCAATAAGATGATTATTATTAGAAATTTGACCACTAGCAAAGTCAACAAGCTTCTTTGACAGAATTTGCATACCAGTGATAAGAGAATTAAGCACAAACTGGTTGACCTACACTAAACTCACAAGTTTTCTCAGAAATAATCCAAAGCCCTTCAACAAACTCTTTAACTTTCCGAATCTCAAGTTAAATAGAGGATCGCTATTGAAAAGTTTACAAAATGACTGCAATCATAACTATTTTGCTGGGTCTCTCTTTTGACTATAGCCTGATCATAGAGCACAAAAGTTTCATCAATGAATGTATTAAGCTTCTTAGTCATATGAATGCCATATTCAGCAGCCATATCTGGTATAAAGGCTAATTTATGTGGATCAATATTGAAGATCAAAAACAAAGAGAATCCAGTGCTGGCTCCAAAGATTCATCGAGGAGACGATTGTGCTGGATTTAGAAAATTTTAAAAAATCGCATTCCAGCGAAATAAATGTGCCACTCTTAGCCAACACAATCTGTATGATACATGGATAAATAAAAAGAAATTTTGGATCACAAAAGTGAACATTCACGAAGGCATTGATTTGCACATCACTAAACCAACTCTTTCTAAGATTGAGACCAGAGATTGGGATTTCCACAGTTGATAAAGGTGAAGCAATAGTGGCAACAACTGTGGAATGTAAGATGATAGTAGCGCATAAGCACAATCTTAAGCACAATTTTTTTAAAGCAGTTATCACCCATCCCGGGGGGGGAAAGGGGCTCGGAAACAAATTACGATTGTGCTATGATTTTTCGGTTAGTTTTTTTTCTAAGATTTTTGGGATCAAAATTATTTTGATTGGATCAGCTTTTTTGATCCTTTGGATGTGTGTATTTTTAAATTTTAAAATGTTTGTGTGTTTTGGTTACTAAGGGCTTTTTAAAAAGTAGGTCAAGTTGAGTTTGTGTGTGTTCTTGTGTGTGTAAGAATGAATTTGGTTTTACGATTTGGTTGTGATTGGACAAAAATTGAAAAATGATTTGCGCTAAAACTGAATTAAGTATTTTTGATTGACCATTTCCTCAAGCTGTAATTGAAAGTGTAAGTTTCGAAGATATTTTTCCTACTAATTCAATGTCTGAATCACAAATTGACGTAGAGTTTTTTATAAACGGATCTCAAACAGAATATTTGAATTTGAATGATATTTGAATTTGAATGATATTTGAATCACAACCAAATCTTAAAAACTCCGAAGAAATTATTTCCAAGATCTACAGCTCCTCCTTGAGCCCAAATTCATTCTTACACAAACAAGCACACACACAAACTCAACTTGACCTGGTATATTATTGTGAAGGTGGTTGATAAGGCTGTTAATGCTTTAGCTGACACTCATGATGCAGTTCCGAGTAATTATTTGCTGCATTCTCTTTTCAAGGATGTAATTCTTTCGTTTATTAATTTTTAAATTGAAGGTGGAAATGGATCTTATCTTTACAAAGCAATAATTGAAACTATAATAAATTATAATGGTTATAGTAAAAATATCTATCTTGCAGCAATGGGATATGGATTAGAAGCAGATAGAAAAAAGTCAATTGCAAAATAAAAAAAATTATTACTGTGATTCTTTGCTACTTGATTTCATGATCAACAGAAATACCTTATTTCCGGTGTCAATGTTCATATTCGATTGAAACGATCACCTGCAAAGATTTATTTGGAATCTGCAGCTAACGAACCAAGATATGTATTACTAGATGCAAAATTAATAGTTAGACGTTTACGCGTTGAACCTTCAGTACTAGTTGCTCATCAATTGGGTCTAAAAAAGCAAAATGCTGTTGACCCAATAAGAACCAAAGAAATGGTTGCAATTAGTTAAGACAGTTAATCGTTTATAAAGAACAAATCTTTGGTAAACTTCGATTATCAAGCTTTATTTTGGTTAAATTTTAAGTATAGAACAATATAATGGTAGTTAGAAAATCTTACGTTCAACATTTCACAATCTAGATGCTATTTCTATTTCCTTGACGAAAAAGACTGATTATTGAAAAAATATACTCTAGATTTTACAAACGATAATTATATGTTACAACATATATGCAATCTATACTACGAAATATGGGATATTTGCATAAGAATATGAATTGTGGAATAACACTTCAAGAATTTAAGAACAATTATCCTTTCTTTCATTTGTTCTTGCTCCGGATTTCGATATAAATCAGAGTAAATTACCTCAACAATGAGATTTAAGATTGGAAATCAAGTTTGCCATAGCTTTAACAACATCGGCATATGTTATAATTTATGGAGTATTTGAAAAGGAAATTCAGATAAAAGAAAACGGAACAGTATTAGTGTAAACAATATGTTGTGTAATTGGTACATGTTATGAAGTAAGTGTTATTATATTAATGATTTTTATTTTTTAATAGTACTATTCAGATTGATCGGATTGCATCAAAGTGGCTTGGATCAGCATGGTTATGTGTTTATGCGTTAGATAAACTTCAAAAATATATTCCAGTAAACAATGCCCTAATTGTCAATACTCATACATCAAATCTAGGTGGAGAACATTGGATAGCTGTTTTCAACAAACCTGCTCAAATACTGGTATTCGATACATCAGCATTTTATTATTCATCAATGTTGATGTCACACTTATCAAAATATTGAAGCCAATAGTTTACAATAAAATCCGATATCGAGAACCGTTTACAACTACATGTGGTTAACACTGGTTATTATGGTCAAAAAAACAACATTGTACTTGACAATATTCATTTGTTTTTGTAATAAAAAAAATGTATTTTATTGAAATGACATTTTTGTTATTTATTAAAACTAAGAATAAACATAATAAAATAAGAACATTTATTTATAACAACATTTAAAATTATATGCTAATAATACATATTTTTTATTATTTTGACACGTTTTATTATCAAAAAAATAAAATTTATTTAAAATACCACAACGTAATATATTTGTATTTCCTAGAATTGATTTAAAATACTGCAACGTAAATATCTGCAATATTTTAAATTAATTTAAAATTTTTAAATACATACATACTCAAATTTGATTGGTTAGATTTGAAAACCTTTGTAAAACTTATTATTCTTCATAAAAATTTCAAATTATTTTTACAAAACCAGTAAACAAATTCAAGAAAGCTTAAACTTATTTGTTAGTATTATTATTATTATTATTATTATTATTATTATTATTATT
>MQRL01638510.1:5335-19158 GCA_001938525.1 Dugesia japonica
GTCGTCAATTCCAATAATTATTAATTATCAAAATACAAATCAAAAAGGAACTCATTGGGTTACTTTTTACCAATTTAGAAATTTAGAAATTTAAAAACATGTAAGTGTATAAAACAAAATTCAAGCTCAAACTTTTGGAACTAGTATTTGTGGAATTTTGTGTTTATATTTTTTATATTCACTTTCATTCCCCACAGAGTTTTGATGAAATTATTGAATTATATGATACCTTTAAAGAATTACTTTAGTATAAAATGTCTGAGCGAATACAAAATGAGCTAACGCAGAATGAACTAACACAAACGAAGAACGAGCAAATATTGGGAGAAGACTTAAATTTAAATGATGGTGAAAGTAAAAATATTTATCCAGATTTAAATAAATATATTTACAAAGATAAAAAATACACTATTCAAGATCTTAAAACTAAATTATCGAATTGTAGATTTTGAATCTGATCTTTATTTTATTGATGATTACATTATAAAAGATTTATAAAAGATGGAGAAGATTAGATACTTCAATAAGATTTACAGAAATATTTATTGGAACTTGTGTTGGAATAACTGGAAATATATTCATTTCTATAGGAACTTTTGGAATTGGATCAAGTTTAATTCCAATTATTTTAACAAGTGTAATTTCTTGTATTCCCATAATTGGTACTTTAAATTCATCATTAATAAAAACAAAAAAGAAGAAGTACAAAAATTTAATTCATGAGTAAGAAACTTTTAAAAACAAATTATTTTTATTTCATCAAAAAGCTTTATCGGATGATATTTTAACTGATGAAGAAATATCAATAAACAAAAATATGGTTTAACAAGTTAAAGATTTAATTTCCCATAAAAATAAAAAAGAAGTTAAAATTGAAAGTGATTTGTTAAAAAAACTAGAAGAACAAATCGAGGAACAACAGAAAGTTATTAATAAATTAAAGAAATAAAAGTGGCGTCCGCGGTCACCGCTTTAATATTTTAAAATTTATATTATATTACAATTTAGATGTTAGAAATAGTCTCATGCATGAGCCACCTTTGAATTTTAATTGTTGCCACGAACTGCAGTTCGTTTATTTAAATTTTAATTGTGCCTGCAGGCATAGGTTTTTTATATTAAATTTGTCCCGTGGGTCAAACTTTTGTTTTTTGAATTTTTAGAAATTAATTTTAATAACCTGTACAATTTTATATTTTGAATTTTAGAAAAGCGAACTGCAGTTCACTATTTTTATATTAAACTACAATTTAATTATTGTTTTAATTTATCTAACCTTAAATCCCACTCACTACAAATTTCACATTTAAACTTATTTCCATGTGGCAAATTGCTTACACCATTATCCTCAATTAGTCTTTTATCCTCATAACCTGTTAAAGCTATCTTTTTTTGTTCAACGAATTCTATTTCATGTTTATTAGATTTTAAACTATAATTAGTACTTTAAATTTTTTCTTTTGTCTCTAAAGCTTTATCGAATTCCTTCATACCTATTTCATTAAATTTAGATAAACCTTTATGTCTTTTATCTAACTTTTTATTTTGATTTTCAGTAAATTCATAAGCATAACGTTTTGCTTTTATAAAATTACATTTTGTTATTTCAGAATTTGGTTTTTCATCTTTCATTTGAAATAAATTATTACCTAATAAACTTTCAACGTGTGTTAAATTATTTCTTCCTATTATTTCTATAAAAATTNAATCTGTGTCACTATAATGTATTTTGTATTTATTTGGGATTGCATTATCTAACTGATTCTAAATAAAATCATATATAACTTCTTTGGAATATTCTAAAATAGTAAAACCTATATTTGGAAATTTATTATATTTTAATTTAGATTGTCTTAAATGAATAGCAGCTGTTTCTACTCGCTCGGTTTCTAGATCTAAAGTTTATTTTTGATGCAAATTTCTGATAATCTTTATCTGTTCCAACTATTTCTATATTAAACCTTTTTCTAAAATCTTCTAGTGTTTTACCATAAAATGCATTATTTAATAATTTAAAGAAATAATCACCAAATAAATCGTTATTTCTTTTTGATATGTTTCTCTGATCAATGTTAAATTCTATATAATCCTTTAACCATGGTTTTATTGGAAGGATATATTTTGAATGTATTTTTTAAATTTTCATTCCTAATTTTAAATATAAATCTAATGTAAAACCCAAAACAATATAATTTTGTTTTGTCAAATTGATTCAATGGTAATTTAATATTTTTCTTACTTAATTTCTTGTTAAATAATAATTGATATGGTCCTAACATTTCTTCTTTAATATTTATTCTATCAGGAGCTGGAGGAAAATATTTTGTCTTTTCATGTATTTCTGGAGGATATTCTAATTCAACTTCATAAATGTAATTAATTTCTGGGGTTGATTTTTTATATATTAAATTTTCAGATTCAATTATTTTACCAGTTGGTAAAGGTTTTGTCATGCAAGAGGCAGAAAGACTGTTTTCATCTAAATATTTAATAAATGTATCTTCAAAATAATCTTGTGAAATATGTTGTATCTTCTTGTGCATATTTTAATTGGGCCCCGTCTGGGTTTTGTTTTGTGAATTTCATTCCTGCAGCCCAAGTTAATCCTGGAGCTGAGTAATAATAACTAGGATCTATTTGAAAATTATTAAGACAAATTTCTCTAAAGTTTTCAAAGAAATCTGTTAAAATAATTACATCTAATTTCATATAAAACATCATATGATCAAAAAAATTATTAAAACGTTAGAAATCTTGTATAAATTCATTGTATTCTTGTGCAGTTATTTTTTGTTGTTTTAGTTTATTGTTAAAATCTTCTTTTTTCGGAATATTATTACTTTTTAATAAATTAATTACTTGATTAATATTATTTCCTTTTACATATTCATATGGAAATGCTATTTTCTTTGGAGCAAGATTACATGATTTTAAATGATTATAATTATTAGATTGATTTAATAATTTACCCATAGTATCAATCGATATAAATGGACACATGCTTGAAGAATCTAAAAATCTAATTTTTCTAAATTCAAAGGAAATGTACACTTCATCTGTATGAGTAATTATTCTTTTTACTTCTGTTGGATATTTTGTTAATAATTCTTTGAAAAATAGATGATTGTCATAACCTGAAGNATTGTGAAAGTAAAATGGTATAAATAATTCTTTTATTGATTTATCTTGTAAATTACAAATTTGATTATCATAACCTCTGAATTCCCCATGAAAGTTATCATGATCTATTACTAGATTTTCAGTTATCTTTTTATTACAATATCTACATTTAGTTTCTTGTGTAAAATTTGCATGATCAGTTCTAGTATAATATTCAATTAATTTATTTTCTTTTATATCTTTTAATTTATTATTAATCTCTTATAAAAATTCAAAGAACTATTAATGTATATTTTCTCCGTAAAATTCTTTATATTCATTTTGAATTAAATGTTGATATTTACTTTTGATATAAATTCCTAGAGATAATGGTTTTTGTTTATTGGTAATTGTACTGGTCCAACTTTCAAAATCACCATAAATTACAAAAGGCAATTCATTTGAAGAATAATAATTTTTTTTAAATGAATAATATTTATCATTTTCAAAATATACTTTAGATGAATCGTGGTTAATACATTCTTTTTGATGATTAATTAATAAAGTTTTACTGTGATAACAATTCATACAACATAAACACAAATGATTTTTATTTTATAAGTATTAGCAAAAACACCAACATTTCTACACAAAATATTATGCCCTTTATAAAATAATAAATTATATTTATTTATTTCTGATGATGNATTACTATCATAATGAGAAATATAAACTGGATTGATTTTAGCAGAACTGGTTACTTCAAATACATTTACTTTAAAATCATTTAATTTTTCAAACACTTTTAGATCATCAATACTTGCAGGAAAATTTATTTGTTGTGGTCCGTTGGATTTTATTTTTAATTCATTTACATAAGGAGTATATTTTGAAACTCTAGTTGGTTGATCTCCAAATACATGTTTATGAGCCAAATTTGAATAAAGAAAACAAAAATCATCTTTATTTTTAATATTAATAACACCTGGTTTAATAAAAAGTTATTTTCTATATGAAGACCCACCAACTTATGATTGATATTTTGAAAGTTAAATTTTAAAATCAACAATACAATCCAAATTCCATCCACTTTGATTTTGATCTTCATATACCATGTATCTTTGAAGTTGATTTAATAACTCTTCCACAATAATTTTTACATCGCTTTTGAAAGAAACTCTTTCATTACTTGAATATGAATTAAATACTCTTTCTTCATCTTCTTTAGTATAATTACAGTTTACATTTAAACGTAACATCAACATTTTTGAATAATCAAAATAAATATCTACAATTTTAGTAATTTCTTTTTTAAACCAGGTTATTAATTTAAAATTCAATTTTTGTACATTTCTAGTTAATTCGATTTTACTTTCTTTAAAATATTCAATTTTATAATACTGTTGATGAAAATTAAAACCATTTGACATTCACATACATACACAACATACACAACAAGTAATATACAAAACAAATATGAGCAAATAACAATCAGAACGTCCAGCATCACAATCAACCAACTCAATCAATCAATCAATTCAAGCAATCAATCAACTCAAAATCAATAAATTTTATCTGATTCAATTTTACTAATTGAAACTCTATTTGATCTGATTTGATGTTAACCAAATTGACTTTGTTAAATTGATTTATCATAAAATATGTTATTTGTAAATTTTTTTTTATAATATTTCATTTGTAGAATTTTCTATGTAATTAAAAATATCTTATTTATAAAATTGCATATTGCATGATAAATTATTTATTAAAATCATGAACAATTATTTACCTAAATTATCAACAAACAATTATGTATAATTTGTAATTTATTGAAATTATCGATTAATAAATAACTAATAGAAATTTTTATATATAATTTATCTGTAATAATGGAAATTTATATCAACGGAAATCTTTATGTAAGTTTTATTTATTCTGTAAAATTTTGTAATAATAATATTAAAATCATGCATGCCGTATTAGTATAAATAGTGATTAAAATTTTAGTTGGACCTTCTGAGATCCACAACAAAAAGGTTAAAAATCTTGAAGTAGATAAATTAAAGTTTTGTAACGAAATTTTGTGTTGAATTACATATTTTTTAAAAGAAAATCTTTGATTTTATTAAATAGAACGACTATATAGCGTATATATATATATATATATATATATATATCACAATATTATTGTATTTATAATAATATTAAGGTATATAGGATTCTTTATCGATAATAATATATTGGGATTGTTTTCGCAAAATATTATTAAACTCACGCAAAGTTGATTTATTTTAGCAAAATCCCCCAAGGTATCTCAACAATACTTTATATTTTTAAAATGTTTAAATCATTTTCTTGTTTCATTCTTTTCAAAATCAGTTGCTTCATCTTCAGATAATTCATCAAATAAATATTTAGTTTCTTTTTCTCTCGATTTTAAAACACGCTCTTGTTGTACTCCACTATTAAAATAAGATCTTGCATGGTTTTGTCTAGTGAATGTTAAATTGCAATAATTACAATTTAAGGCARCTCTAGACCTACCATCATCTCCACAATTCGTGGAGTTTTTATGCAATCGCAAGCCTTTTTCACTTGCTAATCTTTTGAAACAAATGTTACATGTGTAATAATCGTGTACCGATCTTGCACAGGTTCGAGATTGAATATGTGACGACAACCCCGCGTTATTTTTAAAAGTCTTGTTACAAATAGAACATTTAAAAATTAACGCTGAAACACTCATAGGTCTTTGAAAATTCATATTTGAGATTTGCGTTTCACTTGNGAAGCTACTCATTTTATAAATAAATAATTTGGTTGTTTAAAAAAATAACTACCTTAAAGGTTCTTATTTTGAGTTAGATGTGTTTACTGTGTAATTTGCTAAATCGCTTTTAGCTGCGTTAACTCTTTTTATTTCTACTTCATATTCTTCCGAAACTTTTAATCTTGTTAATCTTTCACATAAATCATCACTATTTTCTTTTATTTTTTTAGCAATATTAATACAATCTTCATTTCTAATAATTAGATCATCATCTTCTTCCCAATTTATCAATGTAAGTTTTAAACCTGCATGTTCAATAAATTTTGGTTTTTGAGCTAAATTTAATTGTTCCCTTAACTTATTCTTTTCATCCATTTCTTTTTGGTAATCAATTTCCAATTGTTTTATAATTTCAATATTTCTTGCGTCTTATTTAGAAAATTGATTTATTAATTTACTCTTACATTCTGATTCACAAAATTTAGAAACCATAATACTTAATAATATTTTAAAAATTTCACATTCATTAAAATTTTCGACTTGTAAATACATTTCCTTTAAAAGAGCTAAATATGTTTTTGCTGTTTTATTTGTAATTTCACATTTGGCAAAACTTTTAATTTCCATGATAGTAAATTTTTCAAGATTTGCTAAATTTTTTATACTATTATATAAAGTATTTATACCCAAAACTTCTTGTTGTTTTGGGTTAAGAACAACTTGTTTTTACTAGCCATTTTCTTTACTGAAAAATTAAAATTCTATAATTTCTTCCGAACAGTATTTTCAACAACTTTTAGAAAATCTGAATCAGTCATTTTACGATAATCTATTTTGGGTTTTTTTATTTGTTGATTTTGTGTTTGTTGGTTTTGAATAGGTCTTATAGAACTTTGATTTTGTGGTTTAGGAATTTGGTTTTGACTTTGCAACCTCTCATATCTTTGTTTTAAAGATTCATATTAACCATTATTATTTCTTTTTAAAGTTTTAATCTTTGTTCTTCTATTATAAGGAATATTAAATTCTCTTAAAAATTTTCTCACTGTTTTTTCACTTAAGTTATTTTGTATGGAAAAACCCAAAACTGAATTTTCAATAAAATTATAACTTTTTAAGAGTTTATAAAATTCTGCTTCAGTTGTATCTAATTTATTCATATTTTTATTACTATTACAAGACATTTTTAAAAATAAAAAATTTAACACTATACTATTTCACTACACTGTTTTTTATAATGTATTTACTTAATTCCATACTATTTTTCCATACTTTTATTCCTTACTTTAATTTTTTTTACTTTAATTCTATACTTTTTTTCATATTCTAAGTTTGTATTAACTCATTTTTAATATGTTTTTCAAAATTAAAAAAATCTAACAAATTTAAAAATCAAACCAACAGCTCAAGTAGATGTAAAAATACGGTTTCCCGAGAAGTTGTTTATTTATATTCACTATACACTATTTTTTCCAAAGACATATATGTACGTGAAGAAAGATCACAATCTCGATGGGAAACTGTTTTTTTTATCTACTAGGCACGAATAGAGAATCGAATTCTTAGAGAAAACCAAGAACATTGGCACCAGCATTAATGAGAAAAAAGAATCAAAAAAATAAAAATAAAAGGCCAATAGCAATTGTGGCGTGTTGTAAAGGAAATGGTATAAAAACCCCTTGATTTTAGTAGAAAAACAACCAATTTTCTTTATATTTTAACTGTTGAAAAGCTGCACGACTTAATTTAGAAATCGATCTTATAAACTCGGAAAACGTTTCATCACTAGTTGAATAATCACCGCTAAAGTAATACAACTCTAAACGAATTTGAATGTATTATTTAAATCAGAAAAGCAACTGCTCTCAATAATACTTTTGGAAAGTAATTGGATTACCGATTCAGTAGAAAATAAGAAGAATTAATACTACGAAAAACCCGTTGCAGAAAATCCTAAGAAAGCAAATTGAAGTAATTATTGTTGTATTTATTTAATGTTGTGTCATGAAGGTGTTTTACTTTTCATAATGATAATTTATTCAATAATAATACAACTTATTGATTTAAATTMAATAAATAATATRTAGATTTTTTAAATAAAAAAATGGACAATCAAAAACCGTTTTATTTTTAGAAAAAGTGTGATATGACATTCACCTATTAATCAATTCAAAACCCAAGTGATATCGACTGTGGTAACAATCGTTTTCCATTCATAATAGTTATACCTGATAATTACAGTGTTCACCTTCTATTTCAGTAGAAAAGTGAGACTGAATACCACTGATCCGTCCAAATTCGAGATTGTAGATAACTCTGAGTTAATTCACATACGAATATGAAAAACAACGAGAACCAGGATACAGCTTTCTTTTTTTTGTCTCAGAAAATTTAGATGGAATTGCGTCAACGACTCATAAGTGAATACGGTGATGACTTAAAGGGTCAATGTGATGAGCTAATCTTCAATAGAAAAAATCCGTTAAATATTTCCAACCGTAGCGACGAAACTAATAAGATGTAGTTATCATAAATACTCTTAGTATGCACTAAAAAGTTTAAGAAGTGAATAGTGACAATCAAATTCTTACCTGATAAAAAATTGCTTGATTTTAATTGGATCCCTATAATATAAGAAAATTAAATTAAATACATAAAATCTTACTTAAAAGTTTAACAAGTGAATTTAATATTAAAATCTGAAAAAGATAGAAAAATAAACAAACACACAGCAAGCACACACATACACACACACATTGTTTTCAAAAAATAACTAAGTTTTCAAAACTTTAAGTGCTACAATTTTAAAAATGAACTACGAAAATTATGAAGCAATTTCAAGTGCGAGTTCTGACTCAACAGAACCCTACAGGCTTTCAAAAATCCGTTCAAAGTAATTCTTTCATTTTTAATTCATATTTATTATATTTTAACAGGATTTCTGCTGTAGACAAAGAACGGATCATAAAAGCTTATGAAGAGGGCAGAGAATTGAAATCTGTCAGCGAAATTCTAAATGTGTAGAAATTTTTGTCTAGAAAATGAAAAAATGTTATGCTGGATTCCAATCATGCACACACGCTAGCAGTTAAATCAACAGTCGATTACTGGACCCACAATTTTGACTCATTACAAATCTGCATTGGACAGAGTTGCATATTAGAAAAACTCGTCAGTCACACTTACCAGTAATATCTGTAAATCTGCCAGCAATATTTTTTGTTCAGTGACGGCTTGGTTGAGGGCAATTCTGTATTAGTCTAATAACAGGACTATGAGTAATTAATCCCATCATCTGGCACTGATAATGTTTGTAATATTTAAATTTTTAAGTAATGTAACAAAGTTATATGCAGTACCAAAACTATGTATTACCAATAGAATCATTATCCTAGTACCAATATTCATAGGACTATTCCGGGTTATAATACTTTGGAAATGTTTATTATAATTGGTGTCATCTTAACATTATTACTATTATGGTTGTTATACGATTAATTATTATTAACCCTAATTGATCTACTATGTTTATTAATATCCACGTTATCATTAACAATCTTACTATCATTGTGAGTTATTCATAACATTATTATTATTAGTAATATTACTGCTAATGTAATTATTATTATTGATTAATATGATCATTATTATGATTACTATTATTATGCTGATGAATATTATTGATATTATGATTTAAACAATGATCAATATGGGAATTATTATTATTATTACCCATGTTGCCACAGAGTTTATATTTATTATCATGGTCCCGACTCCTGTCGGCATCGTTATTTATTACCAACGGGACTCCCGTTATCATCGATTTTGCTAAATCTAACTAACTATGCGTTAAGTCTATTAATACCAGTAAAAGGAGTATTTATCGACGTTAAGGGATCCTAGGACATTATTTATTGCTAATGCTAATCTATATCAGTTTGAATTAAGGAGTTCATATTGATGTGGAGTTACAGTGAATTTTAACCCTCATCTTATTTAAGAAATGTCGGCGTAGTTGAGGAACGCTTTACTCAAAATTTTGAAATAACGTCGGTCGGCACGACAAAAGCAACTCATCGGCCACCCCCTGTTCCCGGACCTCGTAGAACACCAAGTCGAAACCGAGATGTTCCCGTTAAAATATCAGGTTGATATAGACACGGAACCTTAATTGCCATCGATTTTGTTTAATGTTTGACATTTAATAAACTTTCATTATTTATCTTGTTCTCAACCAATTGTCTAAAATTTCACTATTAATGTTAACCATAGTTACTTCTAGCTAGGATGGAATTCAAATGAGAAATCTTAATAGACCACTGCACGGGTAGTATAGTTTTTTAACGATATCTAAACCCACATAACCGAGATGTTGGGGTGTTGGTAGATCGTCCCAATCTACCTACAGAGGAGGCCGAGGATGAGCGACAATAAGACGCAGCCAAGCGTCGCGCCTTTTACGAGTGGAACGGTCCCAACCGAAAACGAGCAGTATATCATTCCACTACGGCTTTCCCCACCGATTAACAATGAGACGCGCACCACTAATAAGTGTGTAAAAGGCATTTGCCCACTTTTCACAATCTTACCACGTTTGTACAGAATAACATCTGGAACATACACAACGACGAGGAAGGCGGAAGTTAGGAAAATACGGGTACTGTCACCAATAATGTAACTCCGTTGTAATTATTATGTTTTGAGTAGTGAATAACCAAAAAATTCCAACCATTATATTTATTTCTTATTTTATTCGTTTTCTGGCAACCATCGTAAATAAATCAATTCACTATTTTAAATTATTGATTCTTTGTTGCGTTGTCGAATTTTCATAATTACTAACGATCTAGCTTTTATAGTGAATTCGTCATTGAATCGGTCATCAGCTCCCACTAAAAAATGAGGGAAACGAGTGAAGACTCCGAAATAACGTGGGACTTGTATCGTCTCGTAAAGCGTCGCTTGGAGGCCGTTACGGCGACAGCGGAAAGTAAAGCAAAAAGATATAAAAAGAAATGCATAGAGTTTCGTAGAACGGAGGCCTCCCATGCACAAGACAGACTCTGAAAAAGCCAAGGTTATCCGGTCCCTCCATGACCGTGAGAATAAACTGGTATCAGATATTCTGTCATTACTAAAGGCTATGCATCTAGAGAGGCTAATAGTTGATAAAACCACACCAACATCGCGGACATGACTTCTTATGTTCTTACAGTTTTGCAAATAAAAGATTTCTCGATTTATATTGACTTACTTTCCGTTTGTTTATGTTTATTTTTTGAGAATTCTTCTAATTCTAATTTGTGTCAGTATCTAGAATTCAGTTACCCACAAGTCTCCGGAGGTGTCACTGTCTCATTTAAAAATTATTATTGGAACGCCACATTAAGCGTCAAAATGAAAGAGCCTAGTTTCGACACCTGACACAGCGCAACCGTTTAATTAAGAAGCTCGACCAAATAGTGAAAAAGCAGAGGGAGTTGGCGAACAGACTAAACAGACACTACAGCATAAGATTGACTTCCTGCAATATTATATAACAGATTTAACAATACATCTTTTGGCTCCGTTTGAACGACAACGACGATGAAGCCGTCTTCAGCATTTTAGATGAGGAGCCTACCCAAGGGTTAGACCCGAAGGCCTCTGGATTTTATATAGAATGTCACCAAATAAATCTTAGTTTTAGTAATTTATTAATTAATATGGTTAATTTCAAATAAGGGACAATTTTGAACCCGAAACAAATGTTGCCCCTCAAATAAATAAATAAATGTTGGAGGTCAACCGCTCTACACTAAAAATCTAAATAGGGACATTAGATTAAATTCTTAAACGGGTACCCTGAGGGCTGTTTTTTCCCCAGCCATGTTTTTTCTACCACAAACTCAGGTGGCACCCCAACATAAAGTCTGCCAAAAAAAACAAAGAAAAATTTTTAAATTACCCACCAAAAAAATATTTTTTAGAATTTCCCGCCAAAAAATGTTTTTTTGAATTTCTCGCCAAAAAAGATTTTAAAAATAATAAGACTTTCCTCTCCCTGTTCAAAAAAAATATTAAAAACAACCTTTCCCAATCAAAAATATTCAAAAATACCATTACTTTCAATAAATTCATCATGTTAAGCTAAATACAGCATTTTTAACCAAAATAAAGATTTCAAAACATTATTATGTCACACACTCCCTACCGAAAAATATTTTTTAACACTTTTATACTACTAACAAATATCAATCAATCAAATTCAACCACAACCAATCAGAAATTAAAGCACAATCGACATAACAAATATCCACCATCACATTATCTCTCTAACAACCCATCAACCAACAAAATCCAACAACTCCATACAAAGATACATTCTCTCAAAAAAGACCGCACAATAACTCATACAACTGTGCCCGTGCGCTACCATAGTCCTAGGACATACCATCCATCCAACCTCATAAGTCCTTTAGACAATGTATAGGCAGAAGTTTTGTCCAACAACAACCAAATCTTAAAAACTCAAAAAAAATTATTTCTAAGATCTCCAGCTCCAACTCGTGTCCAAATTCACTCTTTCACACGCACACACACTCACTCACACACAAACTCAACTTGAGATACTTTTTAAAAACCACCTTAGCAACCCAAACACACGCAAAATTTAAAAATACACACAGGATCAAAAAAATAAGATCCGATTAAAAAAAATTATCCGATCAAAAGTTTTTTGATCCCAAAAATCTTAGGAAAAACCCCAGCACAATCGTAATGTATTTCCGACCCCCCCAGGCGGGGCTCCCCCAAAATTATGAATATTTCGAATTTTGCCCGTGCGCTACTATCACACTACTGGTGACGAAGGTGATTGGAGAAATTTCAGGTGCAATTGTATATTTGTAAAACATTCTGGGTTTTTCGAAGAGTAGGTAGTAACATTATAAAATCATTGACGAAGCATTGGAAAGTATTATAAAATCTGGATTGTGTAAATCCGGAAAAAATATCAGTTCATGAAGAGTGAAATTAAGTTTTTGGAGTATATTATTTGTGAGAAAGGGGTCCAAACAGATCCGTTGAAAATTGAATTCATAAAAACATTCGGTCCAAAATGTGGTCTAAGAAATAAAAGTTGCAGTGAACTACAAGGTCATATGTAAATCGCTACTATTAATAGCGAAGTAAAGTCAGAATCTTTAACCTCTTTAAATTAGCATATAAGATCTAAGATTTCTGAGTCAAACGATCACCAAATAAAAATAACGAATGTAAATTATTTGTTAAACCCATAAATATTTAAAAGTAAAACATTTTTTCGATATTAAATAGTTTAGTAAATAGTTTACCTATATATAATTTTAACAATATTTATCATATTAAGATTCCAATTCATCACAATATATAATTAACAATTTATTCTGATAGTGAGAAAAGTTTCTTTAAAAACACGAAACGCTGCTTTATCCTTGTTATAATCGCAAAGGTATCTCAACATATTTATTTTATTTATGGTTTTAGGAAATATATATGATTTTTATTATGCAAATACAAATATAAATTTTTTTCAACTACTATTACGAATTTTATAATTACAATTATTGCGAGAATAATTGTTGNACTTAACCATTGATCGGATTTCAGATTTCATTAAAATAAGATAAAGCTTCGATCAAAACAAAATTTATTTGAACTTTTTTTACAAAAAAATTTGATTTTGATCGAAGCTTTATCTTATTTTAATGAAATACTATTGCGAATTTTTTTATTCAGATATTTCCTCAACTATTGCAATATAATCTGAGATTTTCTGATTTCGAATATAAAAATAACTGTGATGTTATTTAAAAAGTCATTAATTTCTATATGTAATTATAATTAAATTATTTTATTATAAAATAAATTATGGAAATTTTAAAATAAATTTTACAAAAGAAACAGCTAAAATTCTTTAAGTTTGTCTCTCAAA
>MQRL01639068.1:1827-11952 GCA_001938525.1 Dugesia japonica
GGACTTAACCATTGATCGGATTTGAGATTTCATTAAAATAAGATAAGGCTTCGATCAAAACAAAACAAATAAATAAATTTTAAACAAATAAATAAATAAATAAATAAATAAATAAAAAATAAATAAATTTTGTTTTGTTTTGATCGAAGCCTTATCTTATTTTAATGAAATAATAATTTAATAATTATTTAATTGATTATTTAATTATTTAATTTGAGATGTAATAGATTAAAATTTGCCTTTAAACACAGTGAAACATACTTCGTATTACCTCAAATACATTTTTGCCATTTGTGTTCAATAATTACAATAAACGCTGTGCGATATTTTTTAATAAAAATATTCTGTATTTCAAAGAGTAAAAAACAATACGTATTTATTATTACTTTTTCATTATTCAGATGTAATTTTTCAAAAAAACTATTCTTCATTAACTAGCTAAATCAGTGATTTCCACGCTTTTTTGGTTCGCGGCGCCAAATATATCAAAATTTTACTACATGCCCTAAATCAAAATATTGATCTATTATTATGAAAGTTTTTCTTTATTTATGGGTTAATTATATCAATTATTACTGATATATTATTCAAAAATTATAGAGTTTATAGTTTGGTGTCACAACAGATTGTGAGTAAAGTCAATGGATTTTTATTCGTCCTTTGGATTTGCAGATTTTATAGAAGATGACTAATATTGTAAAAATCTCACAGCGCCCATGTGACACAGTTACGGCTCATCAGAGAGCCGCAACGCATAGTTTGACAACCACGGAAATAAATAAATACAAATTTTATTTAATATATATTGGTATTTTGTTCTATTTTTCTAGCCACCTAAATAACAAAAACGTATTGTTAAAAATTATTTTTTACTACAAATAAACTATTTATTAACAAATTAACGAGACTTCTAATGACATTTGAGGGTAGTTTTGTATTAATTCTAAATCCGTTTAATTTGCTTCACTTAGTAGCCTCCCACTAGAGCAATCCAATTACTTTATTTCTATTCTCAATATCACTTGCCAATCTATTGACAATTTTTTATAATTTGTTTTTTATTTTTTACACTTTAAAATCTATATATACTTATCTGTATATATACTTATTTATTAGTTTATCCATAAGTATTTAAATGGTATAAAAGTTGTCAAAATTATGAACATTTAGTCTGTTTGAAAAAATCTAATAGGTGTGTATGTGTGCTCTAGGATGTATGTATGACGGTATTTACTGATAATTATATTTTGTGAGTAGATATTATATAAACATTTTCGTTAGTAAATTACGTTTTTTGTTTTATTTTTAGAAGGTCACTATGATAATTGTTTTTATTAATGTGATTATTTATAACATTAGTCAACTTACGTTTTTTTTTCATTATTAATTATAGAATTATAAATTTTAATTTTTAAAAATAAGCGATCATAATTATGTTTTATTTTTTTCCCAATTTATAAGTTTTACTTTTATATTTTCAATTGTCTTTAATTTTAACTTTAATTATTTTTCTGGGTACTTATTTCTTAGGTCCCTCTCACTTGTAATTACAATGATCACTTGTGAACTTAATTGTAAAATAAAATTACAATATTTTCAATTTTTACGAACAAAGGATTTTTTGGCAAAGAACACTGAGATATACTAAGTTCAGGGGTGCAAATCAGTTTAAATCAATGTTGCGGGCCATGCATGCAAAGATTTCAGACCGAAGATTATGTATCATTAGTATTATAGCTACTATACTATACTATATAATTCAAAAATTTAATGTAGAATGGTTAAAGTGTCATTTTGCAGCGAATTGGTTGTATAGAAATATATTTCTATAAATATATACATTTTGGATTTTTTCATGGACTTGGAACCCGGGCCGCAGGTAACATCGGGCCCTATACTAGATTATATAAACTAAAATTGGTATATCTCATGAATGGAGAGTATATAGTCAACTGATTAACCAAGGGTTCAATCATCGTACAGTTAATCACGCACTGGATTTTGTTGATCTCAATACAGGTCCTCACACTCAGAATGTAGAGAGGATGTAGCGAAGTGCAAGGAAAGAAATAAGCGACACTGCGAAACTAGCAGAGCCATGATTGATTCTTTTATACGTGAATACATGTAGCGGGAACGTCTACATAATTTGAATCTTTTTGGTTCAATTCTTGAGCACATTGTTAACTTTTGGCCTCCAAATTAAAGAATTAATTGTTTCCTTTCCTATATTCATTATAATGTTGTAATTACAATTGGGAGTAGCTAAGGAATAAGTACCTGTTTCTGAATTTATTCTTAAATTTATTGAAAATCTTCACATTTTCCGTAAGATCATTTTTCTTGTAATTTTAAGAATTAACTTAAAAATCCATTTTTTTTAATAAATCCAAAATTTCGTTTTTGATCTTTGCAATTGAAAATAAATTTTACTTATTAAATTTGTTTTTCAAAATATTTGGTTAACTTAAAAGTTTTATTTCGCAACTGTTTCATTATTTGAAGCTGTTCAATAATATAATTTGAAATATACTTTCTCTGATTGAATCTTTCTTTTCTAAATTTTCTACAAAACCATGGAACATTTATGCTGAGAAATTCTATAATAACTCCACAAAATTTTTGAAAAATAGTTAAAATAAACTAAATTAAAATATCTGTGAATTATTCTTATTTATTAAGAATTTTTTGGCACTTATACAGAGTAATGAGTGTACTCATAATTAATGTTTTTGTGTTTAGAGATAAAAAAATAAAAGATTAAAATTCTAATAAACAATAACTATAAACGTAAGAATTAATAAATTAAAAATGAACCAATGATAAGATTAGAACAAATCCATATAAAATAATACAACTTCATATAAAAATATTTTTGAAGAAAATTTACTAATTTAATTATTACAAGAATTGATACAAATATTGATTAAGAGAAAATTACAGCTCTTACACAAATTGTTCTACAAACGCAAATGTTACAGACTAATACTAACTTTGGATTCTTCGTAAAATTATCGTTTCCAATGATTTAACACACAATGAAAATAAATCCAAAATTTTTACGTTTTTTTTTAAAATTCTTAACTCTTCAATTTATTTAAACAACTCAAAAAAATCTACATTTCAAATTTCATTAACAAACATTAAAAAATTCTTATGAACTATATATTTATAAACTTTACTATATATATAATATTATTTTTTTTATTATGTCATAATTATTTAAATATTACATAAATAATTAGTGACATTTATAGAAAAATTTTAATTAATTTATGGATTTAATTAATTAAATGTATTTAAATTTATTATATAATTAGTTTTCATTAAAATAAAAGCTTGAATCAATTTTTTTTTGATAATATTTCGAATTTTCGACGTTGTCTTCGTATATAATAATTAGTGATATTTTTAGAAAGATTTTCATTAATTTATGGATTTAATTAATTAAATGTATTTAATTTTATTATATAATTAGTTTTCATTAAAATAAAAGCTTGTATCAATAGTATATAAATAATTAGTGACATTTATAGAAAGATTTAAATTAATTTATGGATTTAATTAATTAAATGTATTTTAATTAAATCTCAAATGCGATCAATGGTTAAGTCCAACAATTATTCTCACAATAATTGCAATTATAAAAGTATTTAATTTTATTAACTAATTAGTTTTCATTAAAATAAAAGCTTGAATCAATTTTTTTTGGTTTTAAATAATATTTCGAATTTTCGAAGTTGTCTTTACCAAGAATTGACTTTTTTCAATACCTTACGAAAACTTAGTAGAAAATTCGAAATATTATAAAAACAAAAAAAATTTTGACCGAAGCTTTTATTTTATTAATGAAATCTGAAATACGATCAATAGCTACGTCCAACAATTATTCTCGCAATAATTCTTGTAATTGTAAAACTAATTAGTTATTAGTTTTAATTACAATAGTTTTAATTACAATTTTAAAAGGTTTTCTTGAAAAACAAATTTTAGCTATTAAAATTATTAAAAAAAATTTTAAATCAAAACTTTTTAAAAAGAATAATAATTAAATTACAATTAGAATTTGTTTCAAAAAATAATTAACTAATTAATTAATTAGATAATACTAAAATAATGGAATTAATGATGGCATAATAAAAATTTAAAAAGAGGCGGATACTGAATAATTGATCTTTTTTATAAGATAAAATTTACGAATTTAATTAAAAATTAATTAATTAAATTAAACCTAAAATCAATGTAATTTATAATAATTAAGTAAATTAACCAATTAAAATTTAGTAAAATAAATTCCATAAATTTTTCTATTTTAATAATAAATCTTGAATAAAGTTAATTCCTGGAGAAAAGAAAAGTCGAAAATTTGAATTACTAAAAACTAAAAAAAAATATTAAAAAAAAACATTTTGATAGAAGTTTTTACTTTAATGAAAAAAAATATAAATTAAAATATAAATCGCATTTATTTTTTGATTGAAAAGAATATCGTGTGGAAAATTTAGCAGACAGCCATGATTTAGAGATTTAGTCGATTACATACTTGTAAAAGGAAACATAATTAGAGAAATGATAAAAACAATATTTCATTTATAATTTTAAATAAATCGATAATTTCCATGTAACTAAAGTAAACTGAAATATTAATTTTGAGGGGGAAAAAACATTCAACAAATCTCATTTCTACCTGTCTTTGACGTTCCCGATTTTGTCCCATAATTTGATTGTCATTAGTTTCGGCAATTCGATTGTTTATATAATCAATCATGCTTAATATGCTGTCTTTATCTCCTTGAATTAAACATACTCGTTCTGTTGTTCCTAATTAATTTACACATTATATAAAGTTTAATATATGAATATTTAAATTCACCTGGAAAGTATTCACTAGGTTTTGATATTTTCACTTTAGTGCCTGTGTCTTTTTGAGCTTTGATAATTCCTTCACCACCTTTTCCAATCACTGCTCCACCACATATAGAAGGTATAAGAACTTTAAGATGAATGTTATCTTAAATTTTAAAATAATTATCTTAATTAAATATTCAGCCATCAGAACCTGTATGATTTGAGTCGAATAATGAATGATGTGAAGCCATAAAATTAGCTGTGGTTGATAGATGAATGTTTGATAGATGAATGTAAAAAGAAATGTAGATGAATTTCGTGTAATCGAATTATGTAAATATAATTATTTTATGAAATGATAACAAATGAAATAGTAAAACAAAATTAACCTTAAATAAATTTCTAAATAATTATTTTGGAATAGCTAATATTCAATTCATTTTTATTTCTTTAAAAATTTACAAAAATTTTAATATTTATTAGGATCTTATTTTATAAATTTGAATAATATTTTGAACTATTTAATGTATGCATAGATGAATTTCATCAAATTTGATTTATATTTAAATCTGCACTTTCATAGTTTTTAAAGATCAGATAAATGCTAATTTAATTTTTTTTCATTCATTATTAATATTAACGGAAATTGAAATAAATTTTGCTGAATTTAAAATAACTAAGAATTTATTTTTGTTCGTGCATTATTTCATAAAATAAGAATTCCTCGGCATAAATTTATTTTATAACAAAATTAATAAACTAGATTTAAAATTTCAGTTTAATTTTGTTAAGCCCTAATCCAGTTAATACTGTTTTATAAATAAAAGAAAATTATTTCAATTTAAAAAAAGGTCTTATACGCAGTAAATAGCATAAACAAAACATTTTTGATAATTTTTTTACCAAGTTGTACAAATTAAAAACATGATATACTGTATTATTAAAATTTTAAACATGATAAAAATTTAAATTAAAAAATTAAAAACATGATAGCAAATCAATAGATTTACTAAACTAATAATTGCTTGAGAAATTTTTTTTGAATATTTACTCTCCACATCCATTCGTAGAGGGCTGTAGTACCGTACCATACACTCCCTTCATTCGGACAATTTTAATTTTCAGTTTTCACCAAATCAACTCCATTCTTTGTGCATTGCTTCAGATGCAGTACCAACGATAATATATTTGATTGTACCAAAGTCCACGATTTATTTGTTAATTTTTATGTGAAAAAACGATTATTCAATAAAGAATTGTTCAATTTAAATACATAATAAAAATGATTATTCAAAATATAAAAATGATGTAAATAGTTGTTCAAATTGATTAGATTACCCTAAATTATCGGATAACTGCAAATAGTATGACTAATACTATTGTTGGGGGTGAAACACCCGAGTTAAGAGGAAAGTATAACCAAGGGCCCAAACATGGGATGGGAAAAAATTAGAAACATGAAAATTAATGAAGAATAATTGTCATTTGGATAATAAATTATTATAAATAATCAACAAAAGATAGGAGGAAAATGCAAAACTAATAAAGAAGTAACGGGATTAATAAAATATTACTATCTATCAAACCGAAGGATATGTAATTAAAATTTATCATTAAAAGTATAGTTAAAATAATAGAAAAATTATTAATTTTGTGGGGAAAAAGAAATTCAATTATGGATAAATCAGTAAAAGCAGAATATCTTTTCTCTGGAAAGTAAAAAGAAGTCCCAGAAAAAAGAAGAAGAACGTCACGGGGGAATAGAGTTTCTTTACAAGAAAACATTATCATTGACAGAAGGGTCAGAAAAAAGGTTGTAAAATTATACCAATGATGTAACAAGAAAATAAGTTAAAACAAGGAACAAGAAGTCAGCAGGTACTCCAAAAAAGGCACCAATGAAATCGCAGAAAATCTCAAAAAATCTAAGAGTTTTAGAGTTACCACGAATGAAAGGGTAGAAGCGAAAACCAAAAATAACCAGCCAATGTTGGTGAAGTTGGGTTGTTAATGAGGAAGTATATAAACCCCCTAATTTTAGTGAAAAAAGCAACAAAACGTTTTCATTATTAGTCGCGGAATGGCGTATATTAAAAAAACCAACTACATTACTGGTAAGGCGAAGTTTCAAAAAAACATTAACGGATTTTACCTTTTTCACAGTTCAGCATTAGTGAAGAAAATTCTCGAGAAGTTCACAGGTTATAATCACATCGCAATTTTTTTAGTCAATTCGTAGTAGAAATGCGAAATTGATATAAAAGTAAATTTTCTGTTTGATTATTCATATTATGTTAAAGAGAAAATTTTCTAATAAATGTTCAATATCTTAATCCATTTTATGTTTAGTTAATAATTATGGCTGCCAGATTTAATAAATAGAAAAAGATTTTTATAAATTTTATTGATAGTTTGACAAACACATAGTTACCGATTGAGGCTGGGTTATTAAATCACCAAATCACATTCCTTTCTTTAAAAACCATCAAGAGTAATTTCCACGAAAATAAATCCATTAGTCAAGAAATTTTCACTGAATAGACTTTAAATTGCTCGGTTGCTAAATGCATAATGATAAAAATTCAAATTTTTAGAGCAGCTCTACAAAACGTTTCTGTAATTAATAATTCCATCTAAGGTTAATGATTAACTTGTTAAGAAAAACTGCATATATATCTGGCTAAATTGGGTTTAATCAAGTAGAGATATCATGACTAATTTTTGCACACACTGTTATTCGATGTCTGACACACGCAACATTCATCACTAGTAATTAAGTTAATAGAACCCATTATGACAGCTACTTTGCACTTGCTCGTCGACACATCATGAATTAATGTGGACGGATTCTAATGGCTTTCTCTTTTAGAATTTACCAAATGAGTCAGAGCGTTCGGATTTTGACTGACATAATTATGGAATTACTCAGTGTTGAATAAATTTGGCCTTGTAGAGTTAGCAAGAAACTTTTCTGTTTATTTTAATATTTCTGTTGTTATTTTAAGTTATAATAATATTACTATGTTGAGTATTAATATTTGATCATTATTTGGTAAACCCGGTATAAATACCATCAGCATTATTACCCTTACCATCATTATCATGATTATTATTATGAAATTAGTTGTTATTAGTCACGCCAGTTATTATGATCATTAACAACAGTATCACTAAAGTGGTTAAAATTACTACTGCTACCAGCGTCACCTTTATGATCTTCTCTATCCGTAGTCGAAAGCACATTCATCAAACCTGATACCACTAGGATAGCGAATATTTTTTAAACCGATAATTACGATGAGTCATCATTATTGCGACCAATCCCTCATTAATATTCTTTTAATATGATACACTCTATCGGTTTCTATGATCCTTATGAAGGAGTAACACTGTCATCCAACCAGGAGCAGTAGGGTTTTTTGGGAGGTAATGATGTTGGGTTTTTGTCATGCTGATTCGCAATTTTTTTGGGACTGACCAAAAATAAAGTTCGGGGTGGAATTTTCATTTTTCTAATTATAAATCAATTTTAGGAATTGTCCCGATTTTGTACAAAACTCTCCGGCAGATCCGAAAAGAGAGACAAAAAGTGCGTCGAAAATAATTTCTGGCTCATATCTTGTCATTGGGGAAAATAGAGCACCCTGACGAGACGGATCTGCAATGTTTTTTAGAAATGTTCCCCCATATAGCCAAAGTGGATTTAGACTGTGATTCTTAATTTCAATATTATCCAATAGTCATTGTTTACTAAAATAAAATCTTGGACAGTTACTTATTTTCACTTTCTTTGGTTTACGTTATTAAGCAGAAGTTTTAATTACAATTTAAATCTTTCAATTTTATTTATATTTCAGTGGAATATAAATAGGAACGGACGTGGGATCGACAAACTCGTCGAATGATCTTTAAGAGGTATGTTAAGAGGTATGTTAACCCTCATAATCGAGACGTCGAGGTGTTAACAGAACAATCAAATTTACCAACTGGCCAAAAAAAGTGAGAGGCCAATACTGCCACTGCTAATAGTAAGGTGAAGGGATACCAATCTAAATGCCGTGATCACAGACTCGAAGCCGAGGCCTCCCATTCGCAGGAGAGAATAGAGAAAAAGCAACTGGATAGCCTAGCTGAAATAATTATCGCCCTGCATGCAAGAGAAAGTAGACTGGTAATGGACGTTCTAACTCTTCTCAAGAAAATATCCTTAGAACCATTACTCTTCGATGAATTCACACAAACTTCGCAGCGTTGAAATCTAACGTGTACATGTTATACGGAAAATAAATTTGTGTTTAAAGTATTATCCTGTTCACAAACCACCTTTTCATTTTGAATTTTTCTTAAATATAAAATCACAAGATCTATTGATCGATTCGTTTTCTCTTTACCTTTAGTGCCCAGAACTCGACTTTCAAACAGCCTTGGTAGATGTCACAGGATAATTCAGAAACGTCTAGTAGAAAGACATTTCGCTAAACGTTGCGAACTATTCCTATTGAAGCACCTAACCCAGCGCAACCGATTAATTAAAAAATTAGAAATTGTTAATAAAAAACGAGACGATCTAACTAAACAGGTCAAGCAGATACTCACTAACAAGATCGATTTTTTGAAACGATACATCGCCGACTTATCCATTCGTCTCGAACTGGAAACCTGGACGAGCTAGAATAGCTACGACAATGAGGCCGCATTTGATTTTTCAAATGACGAGCAAGCCTAGTGGCTAGACCCTAAGGCGCTGGATTATATGTAAATAAAACATGTGTTTAAAAATAAATCTTACTATTCAAATCTATTTTATCAATATTGTAAACAGTTTAATTTAGTTGGGGAAACATTGAACCCGAACTAAAGGTGTACAAGCGTGAACTCCAAATACGTGATGGGAGTCAACCGCTTCATGCCGAAAACCTAAATAGGGACTTTAGGTAAATTCTTCGAGGGGTCCCCATCCATCTTTTTCAACCCAGCACTCTGGTGGAACCCCAACACTATTAAATAGTATGACCAAAAAAAGTTCTTTTTTTAATTTTCATTAAATTTTGTCATACTATTTTGATTAAAAATACTATAACAATTTTTATAACAATGATCATTCTATTTATTACTATGACTATTGAAAAAAAATAGTCATACTATTAGGAGTTATCCGCTAGTTTAAAAAACATTATCTTAGATTTCTTAGAAATATTTTTAAGTTTTGCATAGACTGTGATTCGTTATGTTATAATAAAAATAAAGTTTTGTTAATAATATAAAATTACAATAATT
>MQRL01640044.1:3312-14836 GCA_001938525.1 Dugesia japonica
TTCGTTTTGTAAAGATATGAATTTATTAGTTTCTATTGAAAACACTAATTTCATTTTCATAACATCAATCGAATTATTCTTTTTTAAGTTTTGATATTGTATGGTAGAATCTGATTCTTTATTATTCCTTAAAGTATTAAATCCAAATCTTTTGGCATCTTATAAATTGTCAAATATTACAACATAATCATGATGTTTAAATATAATTAGTCGGGGGATAGTAGCGCACGACCCCATTTTTTTAAAGCAGTTATCAAGGATTTAATACACCTTGAAAAAATTGGCAAAACAATCGAGATATACAATGTAATACCTGTGGAAGACGGAGACATATAGCCTGCGACTGTAGGAGTAGAGGTAATAATAGCAACAACAATCGATTTTGTGCCTATTGTAAGAAGACTAACCACAACATAGAAACGTGTTTCTTGAAAAATCCAACCGTCTGCTATAAGTGTAACAGAAGAGGACATATGGCAAAAGAATGTCAAAACGGTAATAAAACAAATTATAATCGGAATCCGAATACGAATTTGGATAATCTAATGCAAGAAAATGAGCGATTAAAGTAAAAAGTAAATCAAAACAAGGGACAAGTTAATTTAGTGCATCAAAGTACTTTCGACAATGTGTACTACAAGGTGCAACAGGAAAATGACTGGCTCAAGTGGCAAAACCAAGATTTGCAGGTACAGCAGGAGAGACTAGCCAAAAGAAACCTATTAAATGAACCATACAAGAATCAGTGCAATATGGTTAGGACGCACAGGCAAATTTATAACCAGCATGACGAAAAAACGGAAGTTACCGAAATGGAAGATACTCGAAAAAGAATATTGATTACGTCGCAAGAATTTGACTGGACTAAAGAGATCATCTATAAAACAATAAAACCGTCAGTACCGACCACCGGAAGAAGGCCACTGATGAACCAGTTCCTCCGATCATATCAACACCCACAAGTACACGCAAAGGTAAGGGCTAACTGGCAGAAAACAATATCGGATTATATCACCGAGCTGTATAAAGAAACCCAGTTAGAAGACTATGAGTTAGAAATTCAATATGTATGGCATAACAACGTAGAGGTCATTCCAAAAGGAGTTAAGGTACCATTAAAAGGGTTGAATGTACGACATTTGAAAGAAGCTATGAACGAGATAAAATGGAGCAAAGTAAATGGTATCAAGGGATGACTGTAAACTCGTTTCTCGAATTACCACCGTTTGACGCGCAGCAACGATGGAATGGAAAGTGGAGTGAGCACAGACTGCTATTAGGTAATATAGGAATCAATATTCTTCCAGATGATCGGAATCTAATATTTAACGGAGCACGACCCCATGAAACTACCATAATTAAATTTATAAATTGGGATTCGGTATTCCGACCACAAACAGTAATTCAGGAAATAGAAACTGACGAACTATATCATAATCTTGAGGAAACATTCCTAAAGGAAATCGTTCCAATCCAGTCTCAAACATAAATACGGAAACGATTGGGGACGGTAAGGCTAATGGACTATCCAGAATTGGAATAAGCCAAAGCGTCACGATTATCCTTGGCACGAATTGATGAGATACTGATAGCGGCGCAGAAATTACATGACACGATAAAGAAAGAAGTATACCTAAAGTTGACAAATCGATTGGTCGAACTATTGGAAGTGATACAACTAATTACCGAGTGCGAAAGCGATTGGACAGAATGGTTACCGGTGCATTACGAATGGGTAATATCCAACATGGGATTATCGGATTACCAAGTATGGCTATATAACCCGGAAGGAAATATGAAACTGACGCTCATATGATTAATGGTAGAGGATCTGGAAGCTGCGCTTAAGCAAGCTGGTTATCCAAGCATAACCGATAAATATGTATGCACACCAAGTGCTATGGTAGATTTTACCGCCAGAAAGAAACATCTATAAGATTTTGGAGTAAAACCAGAAGAGGGCACTGAAATCGTAGTATTGGACAAACACCGTGGTATCGACTATGACATCAGGATAACAAAAACCGGAAGATCAGCTTTAAAAATCATAGGAGAAATGGAATATCTATATAAACAAGGAGTAGAGCCAATTAAAATCAAGATACTTTCCACGGTACTCGAAAAAAAAGATAAACTGACAAAGGAGGAGAGGAAACAGTTGTTAATGACGCGTAACGACTTCCTCACGCAGCGATTGGAGAGAAAAGAGAGGAAATGCAACATGATAAGAATGCGACAGATGCCATCGAGAGAGGTAGTAGCAATGCGTAAGGTGGAAGAAATGGTTAACCGAGTACAGATGAAGAAGGAGAACCTACCCCGAGAAACCTGTCGGATGATAATGAATAGAATCTATGACATATATGACGGACTAGAAATACCGGAGGAAATCGAGAACCAATGGCTCGTGATTAGGCAGAAAAAATATTGGCAAATACCAAAATTCAGGAATCTAAATTATATTTGAATAAAGGTTAAAATGAACAAGAACTGACTAAATACAGTCGATTAAAACCACAAGGAATAACCATGATAGATTTAATGGATGCCATTACCGATAAGTGGTGAGAACAAGAACTAAACATGGTACCTCTGTTCATAAATGGCAAATTGGTCGAGACAGACGACGAGGATAAGCACATATTCCAATGCCACGTAAAGCCTGGAGAAATATGTGAGTTGGATGTAGATGAGGAGCCATAGGCGGGTCAATCACCGGATCTCGAGGAGTGAATGGAAGAGATAACAGAATTATACGTATCCGAGGTATTGTCTGGTATAAAGAAACAAGTAAAAGAAAATCAGCGAATACAGAATATTGATAACCTACCAATAACCACCACCAAATCAGTTGTATTTCCGGAAGGGACACCAACAATACGCGATATTCGGATGAAATATACAAAACCGATAACGGAAAAATCCGCTACGTTTCACGCTATCAACGATCTGTTAAAAGTAACCCGAGAAACTCGACCAGTTGTGAATATCAAAGTATATCGGAAAATGATGAATAATCTACGGGATTTGGCAATTTATGGACAGCTCAGCTTGTGGGCTCCAGCACAATGGTTGAAAGAGAAAAACCTATACAAAGAGGAAGTACAGAATACATCCACTTTATCCGACTATTCTCTCAGAGTCAGCCTACTTAGTAAAGAGGGAAGCATAAAAAAGGTAGATATGAGAACGCTGAAAGGACTAACGATCAACCATATCATAAAACCAATCAAGAAATGGCTATGGCCAAAATCACTCAAGTCCTATAAAATGCAAGCAGAAGCAACAAAGATTATATTAGCCGAGAAAGAGAACCACTACAATACTCTTATTATCCCTAATGATGGGCAGAAGTGAAGCCATATTAGCATACGACTGCGATGGAATGCAAGTTGGAAAGGAAGTATTCTCATTAATGGATACAAAAGAATGTACAGATGCAAACCCAGAGAAAATCTTACTCCGTAATAATTCCATTTATCATCTATATTAGGAGTCAGATTATTATAAGGCCAAGTACGCGAATGTACAGTAACGGTAAAAACATTTATATTTTATTGTGGGTATTACAGTTAAACTTCGGTCATTGATCCAGGAACAGTAAGACATCCTGTAAATCTAACCGGACAACAAAGCGATGAAGGATTTTCCACAGGAAAGATCACCATCAAACATGGGACTCAGGTCATCGCCAAGAAAGGGCATGTAATCGACCAACTCATAGAAGCAGCAGGAAGTATATCTTCACATAAAGGTCACTGCGAATACGGTACATACACTATACGAGGAAAGGTCTGGGAGTATGCGGTAGCAATTGAAACCTATAACGTATAACTCAAGGAATACGAGGCATTCTTTGATGCCCAAGATTTGACTTTGTAAGGAAGGTTATATTGCAAAGCAGCAGATGGATCAGGTAATAAAGGTACATCAACATTAACATATAAAGTAGAGCACCAGGACTGTAAATTAGCACACTTAAAAGAAGCAATGTTCAATTAATATCAAGGGCAACGAGCTATAACGCCTATCGATCAAGCACCAAAGGAGGGTAATCTAAACGATAGAATAGATAATCTCAAAGAAACGATAAGATCAGGGCAAAGATCATACGATCAACAATGGCACACAACTCCTAAAGTGTTAATGTCCTCAGAGCAAGATGAGACCATCCGGCTAATTAAAGGAAATGCAATGTCAAAGTGTGGGCAAATAGAGTATAAAACGAACTACAAAGGAATATTCGTTTCGGAACATCGTATAAAAACAGCTCAAGCCGCAGTGATGTCACAGGATATCAAATTGCATCTGTATGCCAATAATAAAATGGATAATTTATTTCATCGCATGTAAGATACCATCGGACATATGTACCACGATCTTATTCAAAATGACTGCACAATAAATAAAGAAATATTGAAGACAAAATTAGCAATGGCGGTTACAAACCCAGATAGTGTCACTCCTCTACTTCATTCGGTAGAGTAGTAGGAGAAGTAATTTACCTGTACAAATGTAAGGCTATAGATGCAAAAGTTCTCTTCTAATCCAAAAAACTGATATAATGAAATAGAAATTATCCACAACAACGATAAACGGTACGTACAACCATTTACGCGAATCATATCACCAATGGGTTATAGGCCAAATATCATAAATTGCTCTAACGTATTTTGGCCACAATACATAATGACAGATGGTTCATGGATACGATTTCCGTAACGAATGGCAGTGAGAGTCGAACCACAAAAATTCTCCATGTTACGGTTGAATAGGGGTATGCAATTCACTCCAATTGACGTAAATAAAGGAGGAATTTACAGCCGGGAAGATCTGGAGAAAGCCAGGGAATACATGCTGTTCCCAGTCCGAAGGATGCAAATTCTATCAAATATAGTACAATTAACCAGTGGAACTAACAAAGATGAACGAGTGAATTGCGATGCATTATTGTCAGCAGATCACTTTCAAAAAGTCACAGAAAACGTAATGCAAAAAATGTGGGGACGATTCATCATATTTGGACAAGCAATGGCAGGATTGTTGGGAGTTATGCTGATAATTTCGGTAACACGAGTAGTGATTACTCAATTGTTCGCATTTTTTTATATATACAAAAGAGAGAAAAAGGTGAATTGGAAAATGGTAATGGGATTATTTCCATTTTTAGCCAAGACTATGGTGCTTAATAGTCACTCCAAGGATATTGACAGGGTAAAGAGATTCATTCCAAAACTCGGACAAATACGAGGATCAGNCAAGGAAGTTATAATGCAACTCAGACTATTATGCGAAGAAATGAGCAACGCTAAGAAGAAAATATCTTATTTCAACCAATTCAAAGAAAGATTTAAAAATAAAGGCGAAAGTAGTAGCAACAGTGACGACGTTAGAGGGGAAAGCAGTGGAACCCCTCATGTACCCAATTATAAAACTGCCATGGAATATGTCACAGAATTCAAAAGGCAGCAATACGAAAAGATCAGCAAAATGCAACGACTAAAAAACGCGTTAAAATTCGGAGGAGGAGAAAGCACACCAGCACCAGCGCAAATGTATTATTACGCCTATCCGCAACATGGTTGGCAACCCATGAACCAACCACTCCAACAAGTATGAGCACCAGGTCCCATGTACAACAATCCGTATGTAAGCCCACTACAAGCCCAGAATATGGCGCTATTAACGGATAACAATGTATCAACTATGGACCGAAGAATAATCGAACAAAACTTACGTACTCCAAATAACCAGATTAAGGAGGAGGATAAGTTAGAGACTCAAACCGTATGTATGATGATTTCTCAAAAAGCAAAATTATTACAGAAAAGGATACAAATCGACGGAAGATTGGTAATAGCTATTATTGATACAGGAACAAGTACGACGTTAGTCCATAAGAGGATATTAGAAGATTATTGCCTACTTAGAATAACAATCAAAAAGGAGTTATCATCACGGCCTTTGGAAAAGAAAAATCTCACCCATTGGAGAAGCAATATGTGCGTTAGAAAGCGATGGAATCCGTTTCTGGCATAAACTGCAAATAATGAACGAATTAACGTTCGACTGTTTATTGGGGTTGGACCTCTTGCCACGCCTCTGTCCCGAGGGAATATTGGATTTGAGAAAACTAACGATACGAGAAAACTACGATTAAGAGTATGCACTGGTAGGATATCAGAAAACTAGTATAATAACCCAACAGAAACGACCACAACAATTGAATCAGCCAACACCCAACCGACTGAGACAGCGGCCAACTGGCCGAAATAAACAAAACAATTCGAATCAAGACCGTCAGAAAATCACCAATACAACTACCTTGATAAGGGGCGATTGGATAAGGTTTCAAGAACGAGAACCAAGATGGAAAAACAAAATACCAACAAACTGCAATCATAACCCTTCAGATGTAGTATGCGCAAGTCTCAATGGCGGACCAGTATTAACCATTATAGTTAAAATCAACGGCCGACCCATAACAGCCCTATTGGATACCCGAGCAACCATATCGTTGTTGTCAATAGATGAAATTGCGATAACCGAATACAAAAACACACTACCCACAAACACTATAGCAGATGTGGCAAATGGTAGTAGCCTCAAAATTTTTGGAGAATTGGCCTGTGAAGTCAAATATCAGGTTAAAAAAATTAAACACAATATGATCATAGTAGAAATGATGGGCCAGTGTATTCTAGGGACAGATATTCTTCGAGTCTAGATGAAAAATGGCATATTAAACTTCTCAACATTACGGTTACAATCATTGAAAGGTTATACCCGTGTGAAGGATCACGAAGAAGAAATTTTGGTACCCAGTAGATGCCAAGTATATTGTGTGGTCAGTACCAAAAGTGCCTATGAAGGAGATTGTTATTTCGAACCGTATGACGGATTTACACACCAGTACGAGATACCCACGGCAGGAGGAATAAACATGGTCAACAAAAGTGGGGAAGTACCAGTTAACTTAGTTAATTTTACAGAAAAAGATATCACAATTAAGCCAAACTCCAGGATGGGTACACTAACCCCCATCGAACCTGAACCCGAAGTGATAGAAGAAATAGCCCCTGAACCGGAAATTGATAGAACATTTAAAGTGGAAACGGAAACTTTATCAGAAGACCAGAAACAAGCAATACTACAATTGTTGGAAGAATTTCGAGATATTTTCGAATGGACCGATGAAGAGTTGGGTATGTGCACAGCAAAAATGCACGCAATTCCGTTAACAGACGAAACTCCATGCAAACAGAAGCCATATGCCATGACAGTGGAGAAAAAAGAGTTTGCAAATAAAGAAACAGCTAAATTAGTGAAAATCGGTGTGATAGAACCATGGCAGTCGCCAGTAGTGTTAGTAGATAAAAAGGATGGGACGCAACGATTCTGCATTTATTACAGACGGTTGAACGCTTAAACTAAGAAAGACACGTACCCATTGCCAGATATCAAGGAATTACTGCAATTACTTTGTAACGCTAAAATATTCACTACGTTAGATTTGCGAAGCGGTTATTGGCAAATTTAGATCAAACCAGAAGATAGGGAAAAAACAGCCTTTTCCACAGGCAAGGACTTATACCAATTTATCCGTAGGCCATTTGGACTTACTTATGCACCAGCCTCTTTCCAACGAATGATGAATTACGTAACTCACGGCATATCTCAATGTATGGCCTATATCGATGATCTACTTATCTATTCGCCAACCTTTGAAGGGCACCTTAATGACTTGTGTATTATGTTTGTACGACTACGTAAATGGAATTTAAAAGTGAAACCCACCAAATGCGAATAGGCCAAGAATAAAGTAACCTATTTAGGCGAACTAGTATCGGAAATTCATTAAGGATTTCGCTAAAATTGCGAAGTCAATGCAGGATTTGGTTAAACAAGATACTGCCTTTAAATGGGGACCGGAACAACAAAAGTCGTTTGAAACATTACGAGATAAATTACTAACTGCACCAATTCTGGTACACCCAGATTTTAAGAAGCCATTTATATTAGCCACCGACGCTAGTGGATACGCGATGGGTGCAGTGTTAAGTTAATTAGACGAACAAGAAAGATAAAGAGTAATCGCATATTTTAGCAAGAAATTCCAAGGAGCAGAGTTAAGCTACAGTACTACAGAACAAGAAATAATGGCTATTGTAAAAGCCACCAAAGATTTTTGATCACTTATACATGGTCATGAGGTATTAATCTATACAGATCATTTACCAATCACTTTCATGGCTCAGAAACCATTACGATGGAACCGGATGGCAAAATGGCAGTTAGCAATGCAGGATTATTGTCCATTATTAAAATTTAAAGCGGGAAAAGCAAACTCAAATGCCGACTGCCTGTCCAGAATTGGTGGACCAGAAACTACAGGAAATACACCAGAAGATTTCGAAACGTTTACAGGAATTATTAGAGAAAAAAGTAGGCATGGTTTACTTTATACTAGCTGAAGATAGGAATTTTGATGGATTTAAACAAGCGCAAGCTGACGATGAGGAAATCCAGGTAATCACAAAATATATGGAAAATTACAATTTAGAGAAGTTAGAATGTGAACCCAAGATGAAGGAACACCTAAAAAAGAATGAGGGTCGTTATGCAATTACCAAGGGTTGGTTGACAGCTCAGAATGGAGATAATACCGTGTTGGTTATCCCTAAGGCAAGACGGGATAAGCTACTTGAACAGTATCATAATGGTGTATTAGGAGGACATTTGTCCCATAAGAAAACTGAGTCAAAATTAAGACAGAAATATTACTGGCCACATATGACAGAATCAGTGCTGCCAGAAGAGGAACAGGAAAAGGAGTAAAAGCGTTATTAAAGCCCATCGCTGTACCAACCGCTCCAATGGAAATCTTTGCTATGGATGTAGTTGGACTATTACCTCCAACCCTAAGCGGAAATATTTACATAGTTACCATAATGGACTACTTATTTAAATTCCCAGAAGCATTTCTAATGAAAAATCAAAAGGCAAAAACTATAGCCGATATTTTGGTACGAACATTTTTCAGCAGATACGGTGCACCAAAGAAAATACTGACGGATCAGGGAAAGAGCTTTATGAGTAACATCTTAGCAGAAATATCGAACTTCCTTAAAATCCACCAACTACGAACCTCACCTTATCATCCTCAAACAGATGGGTTAACAGAACGATTTAATAAAACTTTGATCAATATGTTGTCCAGTCACGCTCAAAAGGAACAAAATAACTGGGATAAACCTATTCAACTATGCCTATTTGCATATCGAATGAGTGTGCACCCCGCAACTAAATACACCTCATTTGGTCTTATGTATGGGAGAGAATGTAACATGCCTATTGACTTGGAATTCCAGCCACCGATAACCTAATATCAAGATGAAATGGACTTTGCCGCAAATTTCAAAGAGACCATACAGAAAATATGGAAACAAGCCAAAGAGAATGTAGGATTTTACCAAGAAAGTTATAAAGATTTACACGATAAAACAGCAGTGCAACATTCTTTTAAAAAAGGCGACATGGTATTAATCAATTTACCAGACATTTGTGTCGGTAGGACATCGAAATTAAAAAGACCATGGCAAGGACCGTATGAGGTAATCGAAGTAACAGAAACTACCCTCAAGGTTCGAAAGAAGGGGAATCTACTAGAGAATCCAAAGATCTACCACGCCAACTTGTGTAAAAAGGCAGCAGTGACAGAAGAAGCTGCGCCAGTCACAAGCACTGAGCCCACCGCAACAAGCTATGATGGTACTTAGTAAACCACTAATAAATCCTTCACCATGGAGGAGTAAAGAAACAGTGGTAAAGAAAAACAGTCTCAGGGAGGACGCTGAGTTTGAAGAAAACGGGGAAGGATTAATAACGGGAAAAAAGAAAAAAGAAAAACAAGAAACGGGTCTACCTGCTGCGAATATAGAAAGACCAGAAACATAGTTACGAAGGATAACTAAGGTATTATAGATGGATGTTTCTGAACACGACATCAACCAAGAAAAAGCTAAGGAGGGTAGTACAATCATAAATACCTCACCGAGTATTTCGGGGATAAAACAAACATGTAAAAGAGGTAGAATTAAACATACACTGAGCAATATTCAATCTCAGCAAACGCAGCAAAGTGCATCATTGATTAATAATAAAGAAATTGTTAAGAAACAAAGAGATAAAACATTGTCTTTCGATTCAGGTAACCAAATGCGCCGACCACTCATGATAGAGGCTATGAGTGCCACCACAATCTATCCAATCACATATCAAGGAATGCAAACACCTAGAGCAGAGGAGAATTGTGCCCATATCGGAAAAATAACATGCCCACTGACAGTAATGCAGTTAGAAAGAAACTGTTCACAATGTATAAAGAAAACGCAAATTATACTAAAAACCACGTGGAAGGCTATTTACGATCAGAAAGCATGGTTATCAAGATGAGAAAATTGGTTCAAAAAAGAGTCTGAAGGATCACAAATTGAGCTACCAATTGAAGCACCTATCCGGCAATCCACCCTAAAAAAAAGTTGGGTTTATCTTGTGCCGAAGTATATAGTGAAGAATTGTTAACATCTGTTCAACTATTTCACCATATACTAGTGCAATGGAATTGGATTAGATTATACGAACCATTGGAGATCCAATTGCCAGGGAGCATGATTACACCAGCTATCCAAAATAAATTAACTTGGAAGAAATCGAAACCAATCAATATCGCAAATTTTCATGAAGAGTTTAAAAAGCAAAGGAATTTGACGAAAGAAGCATTTCAGAATCAAGGGGACGAAAGGAAGGAAAAAGAAAGACAACTAACCAGAATAACGTCGGGAGGAAGAATAAATTAGAAGCGACATTAATACCAAAAGAGGTGGATCAAAGAAAACCAAGAAAACAAGAATGGGATTACAATAATAGTAGTTAAATTATCTCTACTATTATGGGCAATAATCAACACAAGTTGGGATTACGGCATATTAGTGTGGTTAACTACGAAACTTATCAGAAATACGGAGAAGGACAAACCCATATAAATTATAATATACGGAATCACATGGATAATTCTACTCTGATTGATATCACCAGCACTGGCAACACAACAAGCACAAAAGTTCAGCCAAAATAAAATTCTTAGTATCAAAAGTATATTGATTATCTTAATAACGGCTATACAGGAAATACAAAGTCAGGAATGCTGGGTGAATGAACCAGTATTGACAGAACATAGGATAGCCACGGGAAAAGACGTATCCATTAGTCGCTCGGGATTATTAAAAAAGTGGAAAACACAACCAATGCATTATACCGGGAAAATGGCGCTAGTACCATTAATAAAAAGTCAAAAGAGCACAATGGTAAAAATAGATGAAACAAAAAGGAGAATAAAAGTACACCTCTTAAGCCAATCGCCAATAGAAGGCCGAGTGATATAATTTGGTCTGGATAAATGGGTAATAAATTCCGTGGTGGATATAAAATGTGAAAATCCAGACAATCCATTATTGTATGAAAT
>MQRL01640432.1:6330-19297 GCA_001938525.1 Dugesia japonica
AATTCAATGAAATTATGGTTATTGAAATAAAAACTAAAAGCAATTACAAAACCTTAATACGAAGTTGGGGCGATTATGTAAGAATCTCAAAGATATCAGCTTCTCCATTCATCAAAAATTTCAATAATAATTTGAGAGAGGAAGTGTTTCAAAATTCAAAAATCATTCTCAAGCAGAATCCAATCATGTATGTGATTAAAGATCACGAAGAAAAAATCATTGTTGGAATATTCTATGAAGAATTACAAATCATTCCTCAAACAACATTAATAATTTATGGTGCATTTGAAAATAAAATTCAAATTACTTCCAAAAGAAAAATATTGCTTTAAACAATCTCAATGTTATTTAATTATTTCAATTCAGATCGACAAAATAGGTAAAGAATGGCTAGGATCAGATTGGTTAGGAGTATATTCATTAGACAAAATTCCATATATTCCAGTTTAAAAAGTAATAATCGTCAGTTCTCAGTCCTCAAACATCAGAGGTGCACATTGGTTAGCAGTTTATCATAAACCGGAACATATACTAGTATTTGATCTATTTGGATTTTATTATCCACCAATACTTGTCTTGGAACTATCAAGTTTATCCGAGCCTATTATCTATAATAGAACACAGTACCAGCAATGACTAACGAAAACATGTAGACAACATTGCCTAATATGGCTAAGAAAACAGTATGGTGGATGAAATTTTGTATTGAAATAAATGTATTGTATACAAAACGGTGTTACTATTTTCTTTGTAATTTTACTGTACGTTTTATTAAGAATATTTTTATTATACCATTGGCAATGAGAAAAGATCAAAAGATCATGAGAATGAGATCAACGCCTTAATAAAAAAAATTCATAAATGGAAAAAGTATTTATTATTAACTTCAAATACAGTCCAGATTATTAGAAAATCTGCGTATTTGTTTTTTTGAATTTTAAGTCAAATGATTTGAATTTTATTATCCTAACTTGATCGATTTTGATCAAGGTGATTATACTCTACAATTTAAATTTGCAAATTGAAGTATAATCTTATTTAATTTTGTAATTTTATAATAATACAATTTACATATCGCAGTTGCGAAATTCCAAATTAAAATATCTTAATTGATTATCTAGTAAATTTTAACAACGACTTAAGCTAAATTTCAAGTGCGAATTCAATCAATAACTCTAATCTAATTAATTTCTGTTTTTTCTGTGCAGAAACAACTTTTTATTTATATAAATTTGTGACCAAAAAAATAATTACTTATTTTGGCTTGGCCAATAAAATAAATTATTATAATTAGACAATATCTATTTTTGGTAATTTTTATATTCCCCAATTTGTACATTTTTAAATATAAATTACTATTTTTGTTAATTATTTTTTAATTATTATTTTAAATACTATTTTTAGTATTTAATTTTGATATTTATTTATTTTTAGTAATATAATACATTTTAATTCTATTTTTAGTAATTTCTTAATTTTTCTATTGAATGACTGTATAATTAATTATTATTAATTATTATCAATTATTATCTATAATAATATTTGCTTGTACAAAACATAAAACTGAGGCAGGATTCACACAAAACCTCATATTATTGAATTACCAAAATAATTCTTGTATAGTGGACATGGTCCTAGAAAAAAGTAATCTTATATTTACCATAAATATTACTATACAACTTTAATTACTTTTCCATAAATGATGCCAGAATACCACGAGAGTTGCATTAATAAAATAAAAAGCAAAGAAAAAACATACAGTACTTAAAATATACCGAAATTGTAATTATTTTTCATAAGAAGCATGGCATACCAGGTATCACGTTTCTAAAATTTATACTAAATAAAGAAAATATTCATAGAAAATAGAGAAAAATAAGGATAAATATAGAGAAATAGGAAAAATTTAACAAAATATGGAAAAATAGAAAAAATGGGTAAATAGTAGTAAATAAGGACAAATATTGAAAATGATGAAAAATAGAGAAAATTGATGAAAAGTTACAAAAATTGATAAATTTAGCATATTCAATGACTATATGTACAGAATTAATTTAATTCTTGGCGAGAAGATTTACGTTTTATAATATTTTCTGTGCAAACTCATACTTTCCAATGATAAAACTCGTATTTTCTATGATAAGACCATTATTACAATGATAAAGTTAGTACTTTGAACGTGGAACCATTATTGTCCATGTTGAAACTCATATTTTCAATAACGAAACCATATAATAATGTATAAGTTTTAGTCAAATGACTGATTTTACTGACTGATAATTAGGCATTTAAAAGAAAATAAACCCTTAAACCCATAGTACATGAAGGAACTAATGAGCAATCAGAGATGCAAACAGATGATTATGAATGAAATATATTTTATTGAAAAGGATACATATAATTAAAACAGAGTCTAAGTGACACGTAATAAATGCACACGTATAGTCTATTACATAATCAACAACATGATATTTGATCTATTATATAATAATTAATTTATAGTTGGTATGTTTAGTAAGAAATAATCCACTGGAAAAGAAAAAGAAGAGAAGGATAAAATAAGTATGTTTGAGATAAAACCAATAAAGAGTAGGAGAGAAGAATATTAAAATTACTAATTTATTTCTATAAAGATTAGCAGTACCTATCTTTTTTAATCTTCTCTCTCTCTTTTCTGGTGGATTATTTCTTATTTAACATAGCAATATTAATTATTACATAATTACTTGATATATTCATCCTTATTAGAAATTAAAACTACAGCTTGAAGTTATAGTTATTAGCGATTATGAAACAATGGGTTAGGTCGAGGTATCTGATAATCCAGTTGTTGATCCGATTGTTGGTTTGATTGTTCATTCAGTTAATGTTCCGACTGTTGATCTAGTTGGTTGTTCTACTGATCTTGATACGGAAATAGGTGATGAATACAAGGTTTTAAGTAAATTTTTAGAAGAGGAAGCTCAAGTTAGTGCTTCTCTTAATATTGATGATCCTGTTGTTGAAACTCATTTGCATAAATATTATCGAATATTAAAATAAGATGTTTCTAATTATAATATGAGAAAAATTGATCTGACTGAAAAATTAATAAAGAAATTATTTGGTTTAATTAATTAAATGAAACATGTTAAAATTCAATTCTGTATATAAGTTGAATTTATTATGGATGAGGAAATAAAGACTTGTAGGTTATCTAATAGAACTGTTTCTTTGACCGATAATTTCTTTTATGTAGTTAGTAAATGTTGGGTATTTAAACTCATCAATACAATTTTATGTATTTTTGTTGTAATGCGGGTGTTAGATAGGCAAATCTAATGCAGTTGTTCTGTGGCGTCTTAATTAATAACGTGGATGGTACGAATTGACCTATTTCTGGACTTTTCTGTTTCTGGAATTCGGTACGTACTAAATTTTGTCTGTGAATTTTGCATGATCTGGAAGAGGGGCATGGTAAAATGTCGGAGAAGGTAATATCGAAATATTGGGTAATACACGCAAAACAAAAATAATGGTTACATTGTGCTATTCTGGGTAAGAAGGGTTGGTCGTAACAAAAGTGACATGTAGGATCGTGTTCTTCAAGTAATGAAATTAAAGCGATATCGCGCCAACTATATTCAAATGGATTTACTGTTCCTCTGTTTTTTGTTTACGATTATATTATTTTTATTTATTTTATTTTGAGTCATGCATGAAATTTAATTTCTTGTTTAAATTGATAGATATTTATGATTTCTTGTTTAATTAAGGTTAAATTATTTATTTTTTGTTTGAATTAAGTGAAATTAATTATTCTTTGTTTAAATTTAACATAATTAATGATTTTTTAAGTAAATTAGTTGAAATTAATTATTTTTTCAAATGAAGGGAAATTACCCATTGTTTAATTTAAATTTCCCCCGAGAAATATTAAGATTAGTCTCGCCGGACAATATTAATATGAATATAAGATACTCAACCGGGCAATATTAATATTAACATTAGATGCTCCCCAACATAATATTAAAACAAATATCCTCTGGGCCGACATTTTAATATCATTAATATCCCCGGGCAGACATAATATTAACATTAATATACCTCATGCAATATTAACATTAACAATAATATCCCCCGGGAAATATTAATATTAAGATGATATGCTTTTCGTCAATATTAGCAATACATAAAAATATAAATACATAAAAAACCCATAAATGAATCAGTTTGATAGGTTACTTAATCCGATTCATTTTGTTTTTTCGCCTGATTATTAAACAATCAAATGAATTTCTAATAAATTCAAATAAATTCAATACCTGTATATTCTATTGTTGATCCAAAGTCTTATTTATTGCGGTCAAACTATAATGTCCGTATAGAACACTGGTGTTTTCATGTGTCTATACTCTCTTATCGTCATTTTTGGTCAATGCTATTTTTGGTCCCATAAAGCTATACAATTAGTGGTTTCTTGTACCTATTCTAAATTGATTTACTGAGACCGGTTAATTGTTGTAACAATCTAGATACGACTGGTGTGTTAAGTCGCTATCTTTTAATGTTACCCCCTAAGCCTTCATGCTAGTCTTTTCGCCAAGGAGACTGTAACATTTCGGTCTCAGAAAATCCCATTCCTTATATTTTACACCTTTGCTTTCGTCTTTGAATTTCCCTACTATTGAGTTCAACTTGTTATAAAGTGGATGTTATACACTATAATTTGATGTGTCTAACAACTCGTCCTGAACCATCAATTCTAGTAATCCTTCCAACTTAATGTCTTTTACTTCCAGGAAAAAGCTGTCGGTATTGCCTGCCACTATATTTATCGGTCATTTTTCATCCATCTGATATTTTTCAAGCTCGTTGTATTGGAGGTTATACATTCTTAGCTTACTCAAGTCCAACACTGTCTGACCAATATAGCTTGGACGATTAAGACAAACTGTATCCTTTTTTTAGCAATACCGCAATGAAATCCTGGTCTATTTTAACAGTTTTTCTAAAGTTTGGCTTCGAAGCGTATGTAATAAGTTTCTTGGCTGAATTGCACAATCTGAGATTCACCTGTTTCTTTAGATTTCTACTGTTTTTCCGTAGAGGCTGTCTAAAAGCTTGTAGTAATTTTTGTCTAGATCTGATGCACTTATGAATGTTAGTTCAGTATTTTCATCTATATACTTCTTCAAAATATAATCTTGTGTGAATTTAACGGCTCTATGTATTTTAACAATCTTAAAACCAAGTTGTACGTACAGTTGTAGTAATCACCAATGTACAACATAATTAAATTTGGTATATTGTGTTAATAATAACTTATTTACCTGGTATTTCAATATCAACTTCTACTGTGTAACCATACGATAATGAGTCTAGATCCGATGTTCTACATTCCATTGAAAATCCATATATGGTAATTTCTGACTTAATGCTCACCCGTATAAGTTATTTATATCGATGTACAAAAGCTCAATGTTTTCTTCAGCTTTTTGACGATTGTAAGTCCACCTCTGATTCCTCCATCGAAAAATATGAACATATCATTGTCTGTAAGTAATTCAATAGGATCCTTTAGGATCATCAATGCTGATGCCCTGCTAATCCCTGGAATTCCAAAGAATGATAATGGCTCCAGTCCGTTGAGTGCTAGCGACTTGGCTCAAAATTGTTGAAAAAAGTCAGCTAGGAGAAATACATCTAGTTTTAGATAAACCATCATGTAGTCCGGTAAATTCTTGCATCCAGTAATAGTCCACATTTCTAGAGCCTTCTGATACGATTCTTCATTAATATCTTTCCATATTGGCGGCATACATTCGGTTTCTTCCAACACGGTCAGGCTTGTAGCAATGTCATATGGAATAATTCCCTTTGATTTGATAATTCTGTAGTCAATAAACTCCTTGGATGTTAATGGAGTTGTTTTAATTGTTTTAACAGCCGTGTCCAAGAAGCTATTGATAAACTGATATGAATCAATAAACTTCATGGTTACCTTTTCCATAAACATTGTTGGTAAACATGAAATATCGCAGTGAGAAAATTGATTGAGTTCATATTTTAATATATGGTGCAATTCATAACCTCTAAGATTATGCAAGACTAAATGTAATTCATATAGAACTTTTCTACTGAGATTACATGTTGAACATGCAGAACCTAAGTATTTACTGGTTTAATGATCATGGTCTCGAACCGGTTTAATGATTATCTTCTTACATAAATGGCAAATAGTCGTTTCTTTGAATTTAATATCTTCTTCTGTTGTTATTTCAATCTTTTCCTTGCTATTTTCTTGATAGTAAGGGTATACAATGTTCTTGGTAATTTCTTCAATCATTTTCAAGAAATTGTAAACCCAGTCTAATCCGATTAATTGATGTTATTGAAATTCATTAGTAAAAGTATTTTCTAACAAAAGTCCTGCTGATATATTTAGATGTTTCTGGTAATTTTCAGGATCCTTCTCTAGCACTGATTCGAAATCAGCGTAAATTACATAAGGTGAAGTCATATTTTTTGAATAATCTGTAAATATTAATTCTTTTTCTGTAGGCATTTTATAAAGAGTGGTTCCCGTTTGTATCTTTTCACAAATTGGTTCATGGATCTGAAAAGATTTAGTTTATCTAATTCCATTCAGACTATTGGGACACTAGATTGATTGAATTCCAACACCATTCTTATTAATATCTCTGTTCATCAATCTATTTAAATTTACCACAGCAATTTAATGGAATTGATTGCGTTATTTGAAATTTATTTGAAATTTTTTTCCAATATCCTACTAAGAATCCAGCTACTTACTAATTCGCTTCTTACAACGATCTTCTCATTTAATACTCTAATTCCCTCTTTGAAAAACCTTTCACTAAGTAGCACTATTAGATAAATGACAATTTTTGATTTCATCTCTTATGAACTCAACATGAATTCCAAACTTAACTTTTACAAACCTTCATTTCTCCAATTATTTTCTACCAAACTATCTGTTAAAATTATCTCTCGCATGTTAATCTTGAAACATCTAATTTCAAGATCTGATGACATTTGTGCAAGTCGGTTTCAATAACAGATTCGTCCAAAGAACCACAAACCTGTACTTCTTGCAAATATTTTTGTAATACTTCTTCGGCAACATGTTCCTCATTAAGATCCTCTTCATTTAGTTCTTCAATTATTTGAATATTATTCCAGTCCATTTCTTTATTAACAACTTCTGGTTCGATAAAAATTGGTTCATTCTTGATTATTTCTTTCTCAATAACAATCACTTCATGGTGGACCATCAAGAATTTCCATTAACAATTGTTTTTTACTTGAACTAAATTGTGTCAAATGATGTGCATTCGACCCATAAAAATCTTGGTATGTACTAAAACCTAATGTGGTGCATGCTAGACAAACATAATATTTTTTCCCGCAATAAATAAGACGTTAATATTTTTCCATTTTCTCATGACAGTTTGAATTTCCGCAATAGTTGTTTATATCTCTGTTGAAACATATATAATTTAAAATCAATATCAAAATATCATTAATAAATCGTTATGTCATAAATTTGTTGGGGTTTCACTTGAGTTGATGGTGAAAAGAAACGCTGGCCGGGGAAAAACGGTCCTCAGGGGATCCTCGTCAACAATTTGAATCTAACGTCTCTTTGTTAGATATTCAGTGTAGAGCGGTTGACCTCCAACTCTTATTTGAGGTACACACTCGTACACCTTTAGTTCGGGTTCCTTATTTTCATCGTCGTTGTCATCCCAACGAAGCCATGCCGAGTTTCCTAATTGCCTCGACAAGTCAGCTATACAGCGCTGTAAGAATTCAATTTTGTTTTGCAGAATCCTCTGTGTTTGTTCTGCAAGGTCACATTGTTTTTTCACGATGAAGTCTAGCTTTTTTAGCTTATTTCGCTGCGTGAGATGCTTGAGTAAGGCATGTTCAGTCTGTCGTTTGAGATGACGCTCTAACAGAAGTCACCAGATTATTCTGTTGCAGCGCCTCAAACTGTTGGGGAATATAATTCGTGGCACTAAATAAATAATGTTAATAAAATATGACTTAATTTTGATTCAAGACTAAATTTATAAAAAGAAAATAATCCTTAAAATGAAGACCAGAGGTTACAATCAAAACTTTTATTTACAAATTCAGAGTAAGTAAAACGAAATTCGCGACCGCCATGTCTGAATGACTTTGTCGACCATCAGAGGTTCGAGCGGCATCGCCGTTTTTAGCTTTAGAATATCATTGACCCATTCATTTTCTTGGTCTTGGCAGGACCGGATGACTTCGGTGAAGGACTCTATCTGCGTCTTCAATATTCTTTCCTGGGATTTGAACGCCTCAGCCTCCTTCCTAAACGCGACGCATTTGGCTTTGTATCGTTTTACTTTGGCCTCCGTGGAAGCGGTATGAGCCTCCCAACGTCGCTTTGCAAGCTTATATAGGTCCCATGTTATCTCCTGGCCACTACTTCTTATCAGGCGCTGCTGTGCGATTTAATGATGAATGCACTGTAAACAAAATGAAGTATTAAATAGTAATCCTAGATAAAACAAAAAAGTTAAATAATAGACATATTTCCTATTACGATTTATGTGAGTCGTTAGTAACAAATTGTTAAACAGCGAAAGTTCAATTAATGAACAACAAAACAATGAAAGAAAGTGAAACGAATCGCTACACAGGAGTTTCATTAGCGGGATCAGAGTTTTTGGCATTGTTTTTTTCGACCAACTCGTGAACACTCCAGAGATGGTTTTGAATGAAAGCGCCCAGTTCAGAATAGGGAGGGATCTGCTCCGTGGACATACTCACAAACGAAGAGCCTTCTTGCCATACTCGAACCGTCTGGGGTTCCCCATTGATATCTATTTGGGTAGTGGTAACGGCGTGCAGGACTGTGCGGGTGCGATCTGGTCCGTCGGAGTTATAGTAAGATGCACGTTCGTTCGCATCCCATTCCAGTTCGTCGTTAAGTTCCTCCAGCGATAAATTCTGTCGTTCTACTAAAACCCCGGCATCTCTATTATGCGGGTTTCAGTACCTTTTAAATACGGTACGCCCCGTGCAGTGATCCAATACGACTTCCAATTTGAATTCCATCTGTAAATTATTTTCGACATTTATGAGTTACTAAATGTATTACTTTATTATAAAATGAATTATACGAAAGGTCTATTATTATATGGGTGGTGGTTTAACTTTTATTTTAAACAAGATAGCATAGTAAGAAAAAATTATATTTATTAGCAGAATTAAACCTATTCGTCCATGTCCTTATTTAACTTTAAGGGAAATAACTCGACGAAACATAGTAAATCGGTTTCGTCGGGGTGTTCTATCTGTTAAGGGAATAGTAGATGAGTGATTAATTGTTTCATCCGGGTGGCTTTTCTCTGCTTCTGGATCAATCTGAATGTGCGTAACAGTTTTGCCGACATTCTCTAAATTAATAATCCATAAACACTTTTAAACTCATTAAAACCTGTCACTATATCCAATGAGTGACGTATAAAAGAAACATTCATCGTCCTGCTACTACCGACAACCCCTGAGTAAATATAAACTTAATAAAGGGTTGTGGGGGTATCAGTGTTGCTAACCATAATAATCATCAATAGAAGATTAGTAGGAGGATAATATAATTAATAACAAAAGTAGATAATAATATTATTAATTTTAATTGTAACAGTTATGGTAGCAAAATTAATGAATTTGCTGACGATAATAATGAGGATGTCCTGAGTAGTAGCAGTAATAATACCCGCGCAAAAATTGCTCATAACCACATTATGGCTGGTATATTAACTATAAACATGGAACTAGTGAAAAGAATGATAATTACGTTACATCTTTAACGACTAATTCGATATAGCATGAATATTCTATAGTGATCCGCGAATTAGTGAGTCTAAACTCGAAACCATTGATTGAAAACGTAAAAAATAAATAATCTAAAACAATTATCCAGAATTATTAGTCGAATTAGAGTAATTGCCTATAATCATGGTGAAATAAAAACAGCTCTTAATTTGTAACTATAAAGTTATTGATATTATAATAATTCAAATATAATAACTCCTTATTAATTTATCGATAAATTTGCGTAAAAAATAAAAATCTAAACATATCCATAATTGATATTTGCGATATCATCATCGTCGCGAGTCATGTATGATACGAATGTTTCATCGATGTGAAAATTAGCTTGAATTCGATAAAATTGCTGGACTCCGGAATTGCGTAAAGCATATACCTCAATCGTGTGATAGTTAGCATCCAACAACAAGGAACGTTGTCACCAGTATTAAAGATCACCAGAACTTTATATAACTCTTCAATGTGAGCAGTTATAGAGAGATTTAGAATCAGAAGTAATCTACTACAGTAAAGTGTAATGCTACTTATGCACACCATTAAAAAAAAACATATCAACTAATTTAAGTGATACTTCAATTCTTGTGTGTGATGACTCAATTCCTGGTGAAGTGATGAGTGGTTTACATACTGGTAGGCAATGAATAGTTGTGTCAATTTTTTCTCTTCACTAAAATAGCTTAATATATTTCCACTTAGCAGAAATAAAAAGACCATAGGTGTCATTCGTAATGTGACGTTCTTTCTCACGATGGAGTTGTTTCTTAATTTGTCAGCAATAAATTTCTGGAGTAATGCATATCAACTCAGAATTTCTTCTGTAAGACTATGAATTGTAACAAAAATAAACCATAGTGCGTCGATCATACAGGCCATAGAGAAAAACGACAATAGTATTAATATATTGGTCTGCGCATACTCGTTAGCTATCATAAAACAAACATAATAATTAAGATCATAATAATTTAACTAATCAATAATTTTTATTAAATTTTCATCTAGTACAACTAATATAAACGAAATAGATAATTAACACATGCTTACATTTATATAGGTTCTCTTGCTGCAACGAGGATAACGACAGTGTTGAATTAAATTCTTGAAATATTTCTTCGGTTTAACTGACAAACAATGTTCTCTTCTAAAATGTAGTTGTTAAATGTTATGAGTGAATAATTAAACCACTGATGAATAGTTGGTTGCTTCTGCAATAGTTGTTATTATAAAATTGATTGAAGATTTCGTGCGTAACTCTACGAGTCGAGATAAAAATTTTTTTAAGCATATAAATGACTAAAATTCAGGTTGTTTAAATACTAATTCTCGATGCATCTCGACACCATTGTTATTGGTTGCTATTTTTAATTCAAAATTCCTGCTTTCCATTGGTTCTGGTGTTGATTTTTCATGGATCTTTTGAACTTTTATTGTCTTCTATTTTTAAATCACTATGTGATGCTCGGGTCTTTGTTTCATTTTCTTTTTCTTTACACCTTATTGGCCCAATCTTTGAACCCTTGCAGAACCCCTCCTGGTGGTGATACGATTTTCCGGTTGTGAAATCCTATTACCCAGGTACTTTTTCTTTCCAGTGTTTCTTATTAACAGCTTCTGCGATTTTGCTGAGCAAAGTAATTCGTTAAATACGGATTTTTGACTAATTTTAATTTATTTTATTTAAAAATTAATTAATATTTTCTGGTAATTAATTATCTTTCCATAGTAATTTTCTTGACTTTTATTATTAATCCAATAATTTTTTTAAATTGTTATCATTGATGCGGGTTAGCTTTATTCACCCAAGTTCTTCATATCCATCTTCACTTTTATTTTACTCTTTTAATGGTTATTTTCATTATATCCTATTTTTGATTTTAATTGCTTTTCCTTTCGAATTCCTTTATTGATAATTATAATAGCCCTGCCGTCTTTCTTTAATGATATGAGCTTTTTGCCTCATTTTCTTCTCTAACTGGGTGTTTCACCCCAACAAATTTAATTAAAATAATGTAAAATCAACATTATCAAATTATTATATATTATAAATCAAAATAATTTAAAATGAATCCTTATCAATTACTTATCATTAATTACTTTGGTTGTTAAAAATTATGAGAATGTTATTTCATTTTATTTTATTTTACTCAAACTAATTTTACTAATTTACTAATAAACTAATTCAATTAACATTACAATTAATTAGAATTTCTTACAAAACCAAATTTTTACAAATAATTACATTTAAAATCATTACAATTAAAATGAATATTACAAATTAAAATGTTATTACAAATAATTCAATAAAATAAATTCATAAATTCTAACCTGGTTTTAAATTTAAATTATCATTTATTTGTTCCATTATAAAATACAATAGTATTTGGTCGATTGTAAAATCCATTAGCAATTATACTATAATAAAATTTATTAGCATTTGTTCCATTGTAAAATCCCTTCGCATTTGTACCATAGTAAAATCCATTGAAATTTGATCCATTATTAAATAAATTTCATTTGTTTGATTGCCAAATCCGTAGACATTTAAATTTTCATTCTAAAGAATAAATTTAATTAAAAAATTAAATATCATACTTCATTAAATTTGCTTTCCATTGAAGAAACATTCATTGAGTCCATCATTTTGTTGTCCATTTTTTGTAAATTTTCTAAAACATAAATTTGAAATATATTAAAAAATACATTGAAAACTTACCAAGTGTTTGTGAAATAATGACGAAATGATATAAGTATTTCGTTTATATACTAGTCATTGCGTAATCAATGCACACATGCATGTACCCTAGAGTTTATAGATACACACATATATTTCTTTTATAAATATATATCATTACACACTATATTGTTCTAGAAATTAAATGACGGACATTTAATTTTTTAATGCGATAAAACAAAGTTCATTTAATAAATATATATATATATATATATTTTTCCAGCCATATTATTATTATTAGTATCATTATTATTGTTATTAATATTATTATTATTGTTATTATTATTACTATTATTAATATTATTAATATTATGATTATTATTATTATTATTATTATTATTATTATTATTATTATTATTATTA
>MQRL01640478.1:0-11443 GCA_001938525.1 Dugesia japonica
TACATCAATTGAAAATATAACTTTAAATATATTTAAATAAATTTATTAATTTTTATCAATCAAAGTAAAGTAATAAATGTATTAGATTTTTTCAATCAATACTTGTGGCCCTAATGAGGGCCGTTATACATTCACATAATAATAATCAACATAATTGTAATCAACTAAAATTTTGTGAGAAATGTTCTTGCATTGAATAATTTAATTTTGATATTATTGCGTTCCGATGATTTTCATTTGTTGCATCTTCATAATACAATCTTTCATTATCGAAAATATGGAAGTGGCATCTTCTTCTAATTGCAGATTTCTGGGCCTCATTCGAATTTTCATTAATAATTTTTTTAACTATATTGGAACATATAATAATCTTTGTTTGGGTGGTTATTACCCGTTCTATATTTGAAATTTATCGAAATGTCATAGTTTATTAATTTATTAACTTCTCTGCGGTCCATTGATGCAACGGTAAGTCATCAATTACGCAACCGTCGTATTGATATTTTGTCGGACCTAATTTGCCGAAGTCCTGGCGAATAGTTATATGAATTGCATTGTCAAATAGGCTTAGTTCAAAATTTGTTTTACCTATTCCTAAAAAGATGAAATTTATAATATTTTATAATTAGATATTTCAAAAACATTACCAGTTCCAACTATAAAGATTTTCGTCCTGTTATCTTCCTAATTAAAGAATGGGATTCTCCATTTTTTGTTGAAATTGGCTTTCGTCACTGCCTCTAATCTAAAAATCAAAACACTCTGTAATTTAGAGTAAATCTTGATATAATCAAGTGATCGTTATTTTTCTACCATTAAAAGCCCTGCTTCAACACTTTCACTTTCCAGAAAATGGGTCCAAAATGTTTCATCTTCAACTTTTTTGCGATATCCAAATTGAATTTTTAGTCAATTTGTAACCGCATTTTGAAAATGGCCGCATTGGTTCAAATATTTATAGACATTTTCGTAATCAATACATGTAATTATACACATAAAAAATATATATATGTCTAAGAAAATATTACCTTTTATTTCGATTATACCTAATAATGACAATGCCGCTTGAAAAGTCATATTATGCTTGAATGTAATGAAACATTCAAATATGGTACCACCGGTTACATCAACGTCTTGTCCAATAAAGAATTTGGATTTATCTTTTTTTAATATAACAAATTGCTTTCTGATTTCTTTGAAGTGACTGGTGATGATATGGAAGCGGAAATTGCGGTATCTTTTGTTTCCTCCAGTTGGCATATTATCTGTATGTATTTCATTATTGCCTCTCATCAGGTTATTTTTGTTTTATTGAGAAACTTATAACATTTTATTTCTATTGAGTAACTCAACAAAATAAATAGTTTTGAATTATTATAAACCTAACAAAGGCAAGTAATTTTACTTTATGAATAATTTCATGACATCTTAATTTTTATAAATTATAATTTGATTTATTTCAGAAATACATGAATTTAAAATAAATTAAAAAGATATAAATAAACAAAAGGTAATTTTCAAAAAATCTTTTTTTATTTTATTGAGTAATATAAATTTGTTTTTTAAATTATTGGAAAACTCAAATTTTTGTTTAATTGAAAAACTTATAACTTTTTATTTTTATTGAGTAACTCAATAAAATAAATAATTTTTCATTATTATAAAATTATAACTTTTTTAAATTATTGAGTAACTTATATCTTTTTATTTCTATTGAGTTTTTCAATAAAATAAATAGTTTTGGATTATTATAAACTTTATTATGAATAATTTCATGACATCTTATTTTTTATAAATTATAACTTAATTAATTTCAGAAATACATGAATTTAAAATAAATTAAAAAGAAATTAAAGTATAAAATGAAATAACAACGAAGTATTACATTTTTTACATCATTAAATAAATCTTCAAAATCGGCGAGAATGCAAATTTTGAAATCATTTCCAACTTTTGTTATGGATGATTTAATTGAAATTATTATTAATATTGTTCGCGGAAATGTAAATGTGAGCAACTCTAGAAAGGAAGTATTAAAAATACATAAAAGAACGCTATTAACACTTTTAAATACAAAAAATAGGAAATTGATGAAGCGAGTAATACGAGATAATCAAGGAGGCGGCTTTATAGCAGCATTACTACCAATTGCATTAGCAACCCTAGGATTAACTCATTTCAAATAAAAAAATTATAGTTTTACATCAGCAGTACTAATATTATTTCATTTCAAATAAATAAGGAGTGGTTTACAATCATTACCTAATTTTGATTTCAAATTTTTATCTTATTGTTGTAATGGGCAAGCTGAAGAAGATGTGGACGGACCCAGAAAATCCCGCAGGTTTTCATGGCTTAGAAAAATTGATGAAAGCAGCACAAAAAACAAAAACAAAGACCAAAAAGTGGTTATCGCGTCAACGAGCGTACAGTCTGAACAAACCAATGTTGAAAAACATTTCCGAAGAGAGCATATATAACGTATGATATTGATGATTTATGGCAAATGGATTTGATGGAGATGAGTAATAGAGAAACTACGACTTGCTTGCAGTAACCACTCTTCAAATCCTCCCTTCGGCATAAAAGATTACTCTAATTTTGGTATATTAATTTGGTGCGGTATTTTAATCCCAAAGGGCCCCATTGTTCTTGCCAGTGGATATTCTATATTAAATTTTCTATCGGCAAGTCGTAGTTTTTCCATTACTCGTTACTTGTTATAAGTCTTTTCGTTTTTATGATTTGTATTTTGTGTATTGAATTTTAAAAAATCTAAATTCATTGAAAAAAACAATTCAATTAAATTGTTTATAGTTAAAATGGTTAGTAATCAGTTGATTTGTAAAAAGGTTTTTAAAAATAAATCAGGATTAGCAGATCATATTGGATCAAGATGTTGTCTTTTAGACAGAACAAGATTTAATTGTTCAAAATGTCTAAAAACGTTCAGAACTATGAGGGAATTGACCGAACATTTGAATTCTACTGATTGTGGAAATTTAAAGAAGGTTCCGTTGTTTTGTGAAGTTTGTTATGAAAAGTTTTCAAGACAAACTCATGCAAAAGCCCATTTTAATTCAAAATCACATAAAAAAATGGTCAACAAAGTATTTTTTGAAGACTTACCTAGAGAAGAAGTAATTGATTTCAATCCAGAAATTTGAGACATCTTCAGAATGTACCAAAAAATCTATGAAATCGAATATTTTAAAGAAAGTAAAGTTGAATTAACTATAAATGTTAAAAGTTTAGAAATACCAGTAAAAATGATTAATGAATTTCAGAAAGAAATCCAAGAAATTATTACAAAGTATTTCAACTATGAAAAAAAGATTATTGTCCGAATCAGTGTAAATTGTAATTATAATAAAGATGTTAACGGTGAAGAAGACGAAAAAATTTTTAATTCGTATTCAAGTAATAAACAAATTACATTAACAAGTGAAATTAATGATAAAGTTAATAATATTTTAAATCACCTTCAAACATAAATTGAAGATGAAGATAGACGTTAATCAGGATGGAATCTAAATTATATAGTTGATCATAAAATTGAACTTTCAAAATATCAATCTATAGCTGGAGGGAAATCATCTTATCAAAAATTATCTTTTTCTAAACAAGGTGTCATTAATATTAAAAATAAAGATGAAAAATGTTTTTCCTATTGAATTTTAGCCCATAAACATTTATGTATTGATCCAACTAGAATAGAAAAATATATTCCTTATTTAGATGAATTAAATACTATTGGAATTAAATTCCCTGTTCATATTTGTTATGTAAAAAAATTGAAAAGTTAAATGAATGGAAAATAAATTTATTTGTTGTAACCGAGTTTAAACAACTTGAACCTTTGTATATTTCGCATTATGAAACTAAACCCAAACCAAAAGAAAATAAATGTAATTTATTAGTTTATAAAAAACAATTATATTTTATGCGGATATAAAAGTGTTTTATACAAAAAATAGAAATAAAAATCATTTGTGTATTAGATGTATGAATTGTTATTATAGCAAAGACTTATTAATTAATCATCAAAAAGAATGTATTAATCATGAAATTAGTAATGTAGTTTTTTCTAAATATCAGAACTATTATTACAAAAATAAAATACTTTTTTTAATTTATGGAGACTTTGAATGTTGGACTAATTCATCAACTAAAAAACAAAAACCACTTTCCATTGGTATTTATATAGTAAGTAAATATCAAACTTTAATTCGAAATTAATACAAAGAATTTTATGGAGAAAACATTCATCAAGATTTCTTTGAATTTTTAAATGGACTTATTAACAAATTAAAAGACAAAAGAAAATAAATTAATTGAAACTTATATTGGAACTAACCATCCAGAATTTACTAATCAAAATTGTAGATATTGTGATCAAGAAATGGGATTTGAAACTCCAGTAATTGATCACGATCATTCCAATGGTGAATTTAGAGGTTATTCACATTCTAAATGTAATTTACAAGATAAATCGATAAAAAATTTATTTATTTCTTTTTACTTTCACAATGCATATGGATATGATATTCATTTATTTTTTAAAGAAGTAATTATAAAATATACAAAAGAAGTTAGAAAAAAATTCCTCATAGTGATGAAGTTTACATTTCCTTTGAACTTGTAAAACCTAAAGAACCCTCAATTATATTTATAGATTCATTAAGAATGTGTACTCTTACTTCAATTGAAAAAGTGGGAGAAACGTAAAATCAATCAGGAAAATATAATAATTTAAAATTTTTTAATTTAGCTCCGAAGAAAATTTCATTTCCTTTTGTATATGTAAAAGTAGAAAATATAAATGAAGTAATTGAATTATTAAAAAGAAACCATCCACCAACAGAACAAGATTTTTTCAATATATTAAGACAAAACAAAATAACTGATCATTAATACAATGAATTTTTACAAGATTTTATACAATTCAATAATCTTTGGGAATACATGTTACATTACATGAAAATAGATGTAATTATTTTAGCTGATAAATTTGAAAATTTTAGAGAAACATGTTTAAATAATTATCAAATTGATCCAAATTATTGTTATTCAGCTCCGGGTCTAAATTGGAATGCAGGTGTGAAATTTACTCAAGTAAAATTAAAATATGCTCAGAAAAAAACTTATGATAGATTTATTAAAATTGAAAGATGAGTTAGAGGTGGTTATTCTGGTGTTTGTGGAGAAAGACAAGTTTTTGGAAATAGTAAAAGAAATGATAAAAAAATAAATAATGCTCAATTAGATGATTTATTAAATATATTTACAAATCCTGAACAATATCTTCCAGATGATTATTTTGAAGAAACATTTTTAAATATTTAGATGAGAATTCTTTGTATGCTAGTTGTATGACAAAAGCATTACCAACTGGTGACATCTATGAATGTAAGGATTTAAAATATATTAAATTAACAGATAAAATTAATTATGTTTATGAAGTTGATTTAGAATATCTAAAAAAGATTCATGAAAAGACTAAATACTTTCCATTAGCACCAGATCCTTTAAATATTACAAAAGAAATGTAAGCACCTTATCAATTATCTTTTGATAAAAAGTTGAGTAAGAAAAATATTAAATTAACATTGAATCAATTTCATAAACAAAATTATATTATTTTAGGATCAACATTCCATTTGTATATTTCTTTAGGAATGAAAATATTATAAATACATTCTAAATATAAAATGACTACAAAACCTTAGTTAAAGGATTAGATTCAATTTAATATCAATCAGAGAAATGAAGCTAAAAGAACAAACGATGTTTTTGGTGATGTCTTCTTTAAATTATTAAATAATACTTTTTGCGGGAAAACATTAGAAAATATAAGAAACAGGTGTAATGTTGAAATAGTTGGAAATGATAAAAAGATTATCAGAAATTCACTTCAAAGATAAACTTTAAATCAAGTCAAATATTTTCTAGAGAAACAGATCCTCAAGAAGCTAAAACAGCGACTATTCATCTTTATAAAACTAAATTAAAATATAACAAGTTTCCATACATTGGATTTACTATTTTGGAATATGTAAATGAAGTAATTTACGACTTTATTTAAATGGATTTAAATATTCCTGGAAAATACAAAATTCATTTTTCAGATACTGATTCAATTTTTATAGAAAAAAAGGAAAAGAGAATTTAAGCAAAGTAACAAGTTTATTAGGTAATAATTTATTCCAGATGAAAGTTGAAAAACCAAATTCAGAAATAACTAAATGTAATTTTATAAAAGCTTAAATTTATATAATTGAGGATTGTGGATCCAAAAATAATAAAAATATAGAAACCAAACATAAAGGTGTTTCTACAACTATTAAAATAGGAATGGAGTTTTAAGTAACCCTAAAGAAATTATTTATGGAACTAATTATAGTTTAAAATCGAAAAAACATGAAATAGAATTAACTGCTCAAAAGAAAATTGTATTAATAGGATATGATGATAAAAGATTAATCGAGGATAATGAAATAAGGACTTGGTCCCATGGTAATAAATTTAAATGTGAAAATTGTAGTGAATGGCATTTGATATTAGATAAATTATTAGGGAAAAATTGTTTAATAAAGTGGTGACCACGGTAACAATTAAAATTAAATTGTAATCTGGGGATGGGACCTTTTGGGATTTTAAAGGGTAAAAATGAGGAATTCAAAATAGAAATAGGATGGGACCTTTTCTTGCTTATTAATTATAAAACCTTTGCCCGCGGGCACATTTTTCAACTTGGTAAAATGGCTACTAGAGAAAACATAAGTGTGATCATTAAAGATGTAAAAAACTATAGAGTTTATGAATTATTTAAAACAAGAGTATACCAAATTTATTAACTTTACATTAAAAGAACAAAGTGTAGTTTTAAATGGAAATTTACCCAAAGTTTGGATTATATAAAAAAGCAATTAGTTTAGCTGATAATATAATTAATAAATTACAAAGTGAATTATAAAATACCAAGTGCCAAAATGAAACGCTTAAAAGAAATATCGAAAATAATAATATTAAAAATAAACAAATAAAAGATACAATGAGAAAAATAAATAAACAAAACAAACACTTCAATAAATTATTAAATAAAATGACTAGTGAAATAAATGTAAAAAGAAATGTATAACTTTGTAAAAAATTATATTAACTTAAATAAAATATTTGAACAACAAAACATTTAATTATATTTTCAATTATTATCATTTGTATAATTGTTTGTTTAATTCCAATTGTAATCCCATATATAATTGTTTATGTAATTGAAAATTTAATCTCAAATATAATTCCATTTATAAATTCTTATTTTTTTACTAAAGAAAATGGAAAGTAGAAAAGATTTCAATGTTAATGGTAATGATTCAATTAATTGTGCAAATTCATTTGTTTCAACATTATTTATTAAATCTCAGAAAATTTATTTAGCAGAAAAATATCATGAATTATGTTTTAAAAAACCAAATTTTAAAGATTCAGACATTGCTAAAGAAATTGGAATTACAATTCAAGCTTTAAATAAAACTTTAAGGGAATTGAATTTAAAACCAAAAGTAAAAATATATCCAAGGGTAAAATATTTATTCAATGAACAAACAAATAAATTTATGAAAAATAATTATAGAGTTCATGTTTTTAATATTAAAACTAATACATTTGAATTGATAGAAGTTTTACCCAAATATACTTTAACTGATAAAAGAAATAATTTTATGTCAACAAAATTAAAAAGTAATTCAATTTCAAATTTAAAATAATTTTAAAAATAAGAAATCAAGAAAAAATCGAAATGAAACTGGTGGAGTGATGTTTGAATATATTATAAATGATGCAGATAGAAATTTAAAAAACCTCGTTTTTCCTTAAAAACTATACCTACAGGAACAATTAAAACTTCTTTTTTCTGCTTGTTGACATTATAATATTAAAGTTGTGACTGCGGTAACCGGTTTATAAATTTGTTTTAATTTTAATTTTAAAAATTCAAAAGTGTTTATTGCAGTAAAAATTAAAGCGTCCTTAATATTTATCATTCTTATTATATATTCTATTCCAGAAGATATGTAAATGTATATCGCTTTAAATTTTAGTTAATTTATTAAATAAAGCAAAATATAAACCATTCTATTTGGAAAAACCCCTTTACACTAATTTTTCTATTAAAACATTAAAACTAATTCGACTTAATCAAACAAAAGTCATCTTTATTCACGCAAAATATAAACCAATTTCAACATAATATCAATTTATAAAAAACATTAGTTGAATTATTATTCTTATTTAATTTTTCCAAAAAATGAAGCAGATTAGATAAATTTTATTTACATTTTGTCTTGTAACAAACCTCAAAACCAATTATCAAACTTTTAAGCTAAATTATTACATTTTTTATCAAAAACATTTAAATCCCTTCAATTTAATATTAATCTAAATTAATTCTCTTAACTCTACTTCACCTCCATTATCTTCTCTTCATCTTCTTATGACTCTTTAATTGGCTATTTTAACTCTTTAATTGACTCTTTACCTCTTTTGTTAACATCTTTACCTCTCCTTCTTTTTAAAAAACTCATTTAATCAATTCCTAAATACTTAAAATATCTGCCAGATGTGCTGTGGACTTCATTTATCAAAGCTCTGCTCACTGTTTACTAGTTTTCAGTAATTAATACTCTTCCAATTGTTTACTGATATTTAATTATCGTTGTTCACATGTTTTCACTCTTTACTGGTTTTCTGACTCTTTGAAAGTCTCGCTTTTCATTGGTGTTAAAGGTACTGTTTGATTAATAGTTAAGTTTCAACCTGACTATTAGAATAAACGATACACAGATTAATCTATTAACTGAATAATCAATAGGTAAATTATGATAACGAGTATTGTGCACGGTAATACTTGATGATAGTGAGTATTGTCTATGTTAAGACTTAATGATAGTGGATATTATACTAAGTGTGATTGATAGGTGAATAATGTACAATAAATGGATTTAACGTGTATTTTCGAAGATTTCATTATATTACGGTAAAATACGTGAATGATTAACTGGACTATTTGGTTAGATTAATAGTATAATCAAAATACAATTGAGTGAACCATTGGTAAATTGTAAATAATCACTTGTCAGTATTAGAGACATTTTTTCAGAAAAGTTTATGTAAAATTTAACTATCTTTAAAATGTTTGTAAATTTTCAATGATTTTTAAAAAATTATAGTAAATTTTAGAATTGTTTTCCCATTCTTTTACATAGGATTTTTTGATTTTTGGATAGGTTCTTGAAAATTCTACCAGTTTTAGAAAGGTTCATATAGATTTTGACTAGTTTTCTTAAAAAGTTGTAGTAAATTTAAAAAAAAGTTTAAATATAATTAAAAAGATCATGTAAATTTCAGATAAAATTATTTGAATTCAACTAAATTTGATAAAACTATCACACTCTTTTTTGTCATCATTGACAAAACATTCCTCACATTCTTGTTCTTACCTATAATTTTTTCTAACTTAAAGTAATGAATCATACTGAAGAATTAAGTAAAACCTAACTTTGATAAGAAATAATTGAAGAAATATTATTTATTTGTCAATGTATTGGTTGAATACATATGGTTTAATAAGTCTTTTATTCAATGATAAAACTATAAGACTATAAAACTATATGTATTATAAGACGCATATTTTTATGATAAATCCCATATTTTCATGATAAAAAGTAGAGAGATAGTAGCGCACAAGCACAATTTGCTACGATTTTTGTGCTTGTTTTCATTCGAAGATTTTTGGGATCAAAATTATTTTAATCGGATCATCATTCTTTGATCCTGAAAGTGTGTGTGTGTTTTTGATTTTTAAAATATGTGTGTGTTTAGAAAAATGTGTGTTAATTTAAAGTAGGTCAAATTGAGTTTGTGTGCCTATCGGTGTGTGTGTTTGAAAGAGTGTAAATGGACTCGAGGGAGGTCTGGAGATCTTGGAAATAATATTTTGGTAGTTTTATGATATAGTTGTGGTTAGATAAAAAGTCTGTCTATATATTGTCTAAAACACTTATGTGGTAGGACGGATGGTTTGTTATAGAAGTGTGGTAGCGCACAAGCACAGTTGTATCGTGGTGTCATTTTTGTGAGGGTGTAAGTTTATAGAGGCTTGTTATATTTTGGTGGTTGATAAATTGTTGGAAAAGTAATAATAGGGCGGATGTTGAATGTCAATTGTGCTTTAATTTCTGATTGGTTGTGGTCAAATTTAATTTGTTGATGTTTGTACGTAGAATAAGTGTGTTAAAAAAAATTTAGGACGGGGAAATGGTATGGGTGGAAAGATTTTATTAGATTTATTTGAAATTTTTTTGCTGGGTTGGTGTGACGAAATAATTTCTTGAAAATTTAATTTTCCGTAAAATGCTGTATTTTGCTTAATTTGATGAATCCAATAAAAATAATGGTATGTTTGTAAAATAGATGTATTTTTGAGTATTTTTGTTGTATTTTTGTATGGGAAGAAATGTGTTTTGCATTTTTTGAAGAGGAAGAGGTCTTGATATATTTGGAGGGAAAATTTGTTTTGACGGGAAAATTAAAAAATTATTTTTTGGTGGGAAATTTAAAAATATATTTTTGAGCAGATATTTTGAGCATATTTTTTATTTTACATGGGATGGATAAGTCTTGATATTTTACATGGTTTGGGACAGTTTTTTTCTTTGCATGGTATGTGGCAGTCTGGATATTTTGCAGTAAATGGGTCAGTCTTGATATTTTTGTTAGTGATTGAAGCAGTCTAAAATGCCAAGGCACGTAATTTTTAGTGTATGTGTGTTGTATTAGTGTTTCATCTGAGTCGCATACCTATTGCATACCTATTGCATACAAAGTGCATTTAATGATAAGTGTATTTAAGTGCATTTTCAATAAGAAATTTAGTTTATTTTACTAATTAAAAATCTTTTTAATTTACGATTTATAAAAAATAAATAGGAAAACAATTATTCAGTAAAATATATATTATATTAACATTAGTGTTTGTTGTTTTTAATCATCTGCAGAATATTTTTTTTCATGATTTCATAATTGGTCTTGTTTTCTTTTCAATGAAAATCCAATTCTATTTCCATGATGATTTCATACATAATAAGCTCTATGTCCATTTCTATTGTTCTCGAGATATGATCAAAATAATCGTTTGTGGACAACAGCATATATTTATTAAGAAATTCTGGAAACATTTCATTAAATATCTGCTTTGCTATTAAACTCTTACCATACAAATACTGCTTTGTTTCTTCTTCTTTTTTCAATCTAATCATATCATCATCATCAACAACATCATGGTATGTGTTTTCCATTTTTTCATCTTCATGTATTTGTTCAACTTGAACAGTCTTTTTTTCTTGGTTAATGACATTTTCATTTTCAAGATTTCTTTCTCTGTGGT
>MQRL01640736.1:0-16187 GCA_001938525.1 Dugesia japonica
ATGCGAACATAATATTCACATTATTAATAATAAAATAATTAATAATAATAAAAATATTAATATTATTAATGTTTTCTTATAAAAAATTTTTATTTTTTACTATAAAACAAGTTTAGTAGTTACATTATGTAAGATTTATTTGAGGACATTATAAGTTTAACAAACTACATAAAAGCATCAAAAGATTTTATGAAATTGCATAGAAGTATCACAAAATTTATAGAGTTGGTTTAGAAGTCAATAAATAATTAAAGATATTGTATAAAGGTCCCTAAACAATTTATGAAATTGCATAGAACTCATTAAATATTTTCAAAATTGCATAGAAGTCGAATAGGTTTTCAATATAATATTTAAAACAACGGGTAAATAATAAACAAATTGCATAGAAGTCACTAAATAATTTATGAAATTAGATAGAAGTCAGTAAATAATTTATAAATTTGCATAGAAGTCACTAAATGTTTTTTTTAAAATTGAATAGAAGTCACTAAATAATTTATTAAATTACATAGAAGTCAGTAAATATTTTATGACATTACATAAATGTTACCAAATATTTTATGAAAATGCATATAAGTCGATAAAGGTTTCTTAATGATATGTAAAGCAATGGGAAAACAATTTAAAAATTGCATAGAATACATTAAAATGTTTTTGAAATCTCATAGAAGGTACTAAATATTTTACGAAATTTAATAGACGTCACTCAATAATTTATAAAATTGCTTAGAAGTCATTAAAATCATTAAGAAATTACATATTAACAAAAAAACATATTAATAATTAAAGCTAAAATTTTTAGAAATTACATTGATGTACAGGAAAATTAACCAATAATTCTTAGAAGTTATTCATTAAAAGATATGTAGTGTATTGAATATTCAATGATAAAACCAAAACTTTCATTATAAAACTCATATTTATTGGTAAAGACAGTATTTTCATGATAAACCCCCTGGTTTTATTAATGAAACCATAAATTTATGTATTGAAACTAATATTTTCAATTTTGAGATAAATATTTTTAATGATAAGATTAGTATTTTCTATGTTGAACCATTATTTTCTGACATTGTATTTGAATATTGGCAATTAAAATGAAAAAGGAAACCCATAAAACCAAAGAACAAGCACGGTTGGTAATGAGCACGCAGAGAACCAAGAAGCAAGTAAAGAAGCTGAAGGATAATCAGATGATTAAAATATACTGAAAAAGTTATACTTTTTAAATAAAAAGCATATCGTACTAGGTCTCACTCGGTCTTACTGTCTTCTTTTATTAATATATGACACTTTTTAAAGATTATTGAAGTGAAGTCTATGAAAATATGGATTAAAAACAAATAGAAAAATATGGTTAAATATAACTAAATATAGCTAAGTATAGCTTAATAGTAGTAAATGATGGGAAATGGTGGAAAAAAGAGGAAATATAGCTAAATATAACTAAATAGCGGGTAAATTGGGAAAATAGAGGGTAAATGATCGAAAATGACTAAAGTAGGGAAAATGGTGTGGAAAATAAGTCAAAGCGTAGACATATTAAGCATATTAAATGACTATGTATAGAATAAATGCAGTATAATTAGTGACTAGATTTACTCTATTAAATATTTTCAATATCCAAACTCATATTTTCTAATGGTAAAATATATATTTTCTATGATAAGTCAATAATGTTTTTATGATGAAACTCATATTTTCTATATTAAAACCATATAGTAATTTTTACCTTATAGTCTAAATTTGATTTTACTAAGAATGTCACTGATAATTAGGGGTTTAAAAGATAATGAAATTCAAGAAAGTTAATGAGCAAACCAAGAAACCAATGTGCAAGCAGCGCTCAGATGAGAAGCACCCAAATAGTGAAGAGTTTTATCGAATGGAATACCTATATTTCAAAATAGAAAATATTAGTTTCAATAAATAAATTTATGGTTTCATTAATAAAAACACGTGTTTTATCATGAAAATGTGGTTTTGGTAGTGGTAAATATAAGATTTATCATGAAAATACTGGCTTTACCAATAAAATAGGAGTTTTATAATGGAAGTTTGGGTTTTATCATAGAATATTCAATACACTTCTTATCTTTTAATGAATTATTAATAACTTCTAAGAATTATTGGTTAATTTTCCTGTACATCAATGTAATTTCAATGTACATCAATGTAACAGCCTTCTATAAAATTTCAAAAACATTTTAATGACTTCTATGCAATCTTTATATTATTTTCCTCAATGCTTTGCATATCATTTAGAAAACTTTAGTATTAAAAATATTTAGTGACTTTTATGCAATTTCATAAAATATTTAGTGACTTCCATGCAATTTCATAAAATATTTAGTGACTAATATGTACATTTATAAATTAATTAGTGACTTCTAAGCAATTTTATAAAATATTCAGGGACTTCTATGTAATGTCACAATATATTTTGTGACTGCCATGTTATTTCAAAAATTATTTAGTCACTTTTATGTAATTTAATAAAATATTTTGCGACTTCTATGTAATTTCATAAAATACTTAGTGGCTTCTATGGATTTTCTTAAAATATTTAATAATTTTTATGTAATTTCATAAAATATTTAGTGACTTCTATGCAAATTTATAAATTATTTACTGACTTCTATCCAATTTCATAAATTATTTAGTGACTTCTATGCAATTTGTTAATTATTTTCTCGTTGTTTTAAATATTATATTGAAAACCTATTCGACTTCTATGCAATTTTGAAAATATTTAATGAGTTCTATGCAATTTCATAAATTGTTTAGGGACCTTTATACAATATCTTTAATTATTTATTGACTTCTAAACCAACTCTATAAATTTTGTGATACTTCTATGCAATTTCATAAAATCTTTTGATGCTTTTATGTAGTTTGTTAAACTTATAATGTCCTCAAATAAATCTTACATAATGTAACTACTAAACTTGTTTTATAGTAAAAAATAAAAATTTTTTATAAGAAAACATTAATAATATTAATATTTTTATTATTATTAATTATTTTATTATTAATAATGTGAATATTATGTTCGCATTGGGGATATTAATGTTAATATTAATATTGTCCGGGGTTTTTTACTGTTAATATTATATCGGCCCAGGGAGCATCTAATGTTAATATTAATATTGCTCAGGGGATATTAATGTTAATATTAAGTCAACCCATGGGATATTAATTTTAATATTACGTGGGGAGCGACAAGTGCTAATGTTAATATTGTTCAAGGAGCACTTAATAATAATTTTGCCGATTAGCATCCAATGTTATTTGATATGAAATTTGCTTAACTACTTACAAATTTGAAGATAAATTGACTTTTCCGATTTTCAACGCCAATTCCTGACGAAGACAATTTTTTTAATGTAATTTTGAAGAGTTTTATTAGGTTTATATGGTATCTATAGGGTAAATTGTAATTACATGGATTTATATGGTAATATAATGTTTTTATATAAATTTTTGGTTTATTATAAAGTATCTATAGAGTTACTCTAAGGTTTTATATGGTTTTACATGTTTTAATAAAGATTTTATATATGAATTTTAATTTGGTTTTAATAGAGTTTTATATTTTCTAATAGGGTATCATGTAGTTTCTTTAGAGTTTTCGTATGGTTTCTTATGTTATTATATTACTTTTTATGGGAGTTATAATTTTTTATAGAGTAACTATAGAGTTTTATAGAGTAACTCTAAAGTTTTATAGAGTTTTATGTGTTCTTTTTATGCTTTTATAGGATTTTATCTGGTAATTATACATATTTAATAAGGTTCTCATAGGGTTTCTTAGAGTCGACAAAAAGTTTCGAAAATTCATAGAAGTCGGTTAAATTTTAGAAATATTATATAGAAGTCTGTGAAATTTTACAAAAATTACATAAACGTCGATGAAAATATAACAAAGAATATGTATGTGTGTATGTGTTAATTTTTTTAAAATTAATTGTATATATATACTTACCAACGTTGCATCGTAGTGTGTATGTTTTAATTTATCAATTAATTTATTATCTATGTATATGTATATATTCACTTTTTAAAAATTTATTGATATCATTATGATTGCAAATATTAATTATAGAGGCAAAGTTTCCCTAGAGTTTACAAGAATTTACAAGAATTTTCCAGTTGGCAAGCCATGAAAAGTTGTCAACAAAACATGAAAATTTACGTTAGTATTCTTCAAATCCAGAAAATCTAGAATAATGGGATGTAAGAAACAATCGAAGAGAAAACATTTGCAATATGATATCAAAGATATTCAACCACAATCACTTAAAATCGTTATCAATTTGGGATATTCAATCAATTTATATGATTCATCAAAAATAACTACATGTATATATGAACTTGAATTATTTCCAGGGTTACGACTTACAAAGTTCAACCCAGTCTGTGTAAATGTGTTTTCATCTGGAAAAGTAGTCTTTGTAAGAATCAAAACATTAGATTATCAATCTCAGATTGATGTTGTGATATTTGATTTGAATAATTTAATTAGGAAAAAGTAAATCAATGTAAAAGACATGATCTATACATGCTGAAAACATGCACAATGCATTCATGAAGCATGTACATTTCAAAACGCGCATAAAGAAGATGACTCATACACATTTGTATGATAAAAATTTATAAACAAAATGTTGATAAATCAAATTGATAAATATTAGTTACACTTTTGAATGCAAAGATATGGATATAGATTTCAGTGGTGATGATGAAAAGTTCAGAACATGATGAATGTGGTATATATGCAATACTTAAACATGATAAATATCATGTGAATGAAATCAATAGAGTAAAAGGTTAGTTTATTTATTAAAATTAATTAATTAATTAATTTGTTTCTAGAAATTGTTTAAGATATTTTGGAAGAAGAATTTTATAACTTAAGAAGCGATTCAGTATACTGGGCTCCTGAAATATATTGATATCGTGTCAAAATGTATACCGGAGTTGATATAGAAGAAATCATTAGAATTTACTTTGATGAACCAATCAGTTGTTCATATTCTTGCACATGTTGTCAACTATCAAAACTCAGAAAAATTATGAAACAATTTATTAAATAAATCTTAGTTAATAAATCTTGTTTTCATTGTGTTTGTACTATTAATTGTTTTTATATAAAATACTAAGACAACAGTAATAAAATTCTACAGTAATAACTAAAAGACATTTTCAAATTAAAATATTTATAAACATGACAAATATATTCTATCTTTTTAATAATTTTAACTTTCCATATCGGAATTGTATTCAATATTATTTTTTTTTATTTTTCAATAATAATTCAAGTAATTCTGTTGTAATTATTGATTTACTTAAATTTTYATATGGAATATCTTCCTTTAAACTGATGAATGATYTATCTGTTATTTCTATTAATTTGTTGATTCTTGAAAATAATCCATTAAGCGTTGATTGGTCATTAAGGCTTATTTCAGTTATGATCATGCTGTATTTACATTTATGAACTTTTACAGGCTCCTAGATCAAACTATTAATAAAGTAATTGAAAAATAATATTACCTGGAAAACATAAATCATAGGCTTCTTGAAAAAGTTCATTTCATATTTGTAATAATTCTATGGGTTACCAAATTTAATCTCTACAGATGACGAATTATCTTTAGTAAGAGTAATGAATTTCATTTTAAAAATAATGAAAATATTAGAAAAGGATTTGCTTTATATAGTAGTAAGAGTGTGCATGTGTGTAATAACAAAATATATGTGTGTTTCAAATTGATGTAGTAAAACAAACGATTTATTAATTTAATTTTAATCAAATTTCATTATTTCAAATTTATATATTATAGTTAACATTGCCTGGGGGAGCATTAAATATTAATATTATTATTTCCCGGAGGATATTAATGTTAATATTATGGTGGCCGTGGGGATATTAATGTTAATATTAATATTGCCTTCGGATAATAATTTAAATATTATGTCGGCTTGGGTGATCATCTAATGTTAATTTTAATATTACCCGGGGAGCGACTACTGTTAATGTTAATATTTTTCAAGGAGCACTTAATAATAATTTTTCCGAGGAGCGTCTAATGTTACTTGGAGCGAAATTTGCTAAACTACTTACAAATTTAAAGATCTTGGTTAATTTAAACAAAACGTTAATATCAGATGATTACGCAATGATTACGTTTATTTAAAATTACATCATAAAAATAAATAATCTCCATTGTTGTGGTATCTTCTTTTAGCGACTGGTAATTGAGCTCCAATGTTTTTATCCATATTTGAAAAAACGGTGTCCTCGCGATTCGCGAAAATTTCAATTACATCGGCGATCAGTCGGTTGGCCGCATGCAAGGTGGGTTCTGTTTCCTTATACTGTTGCCATTTCATCTCTGATTTATTATTTATAACCTTCTGTCACAGAATTCTTATAACGTAACTCGCGACGCTCGGATTTCCTTTTTTAAAAAACACATCGAGTTTCAGCATAGTGTTCTAGTTTGATTTATTCACTGAACGTTATTGGATTATAACGTTACTGAACGTAATTATTGGATTAAAATTATTCCATGCAATGAAAAGAGACATTAAATATTTCATTTTTAATTTAATTCCGTCTCGTTCAAATATCAGAGGTGTAATATTTTAACTTTTAAATTATCGTGATTTATCTAATGTTAAAACATTTAGACCAAGAATTGATTATTCCAACTTATATAAAGAAAACAAAACAATAATTGACTGATCAAGTTACTGCCTCTGCAATACATAAAATGGAAAATAAATACAAATATATGACATGCATATCACTCTAATTATAAAATGTTACTCAAAAAATTTCAACACCTGGATTCCATTTATTTATTTATCAAAGTTGATTTGTTGTATGGCGCAGCTTAGGATTATTAACTCTCTAAATATTCTTAGCTCTTCTTCATCCTCTTGCAATTTCTCTAATTTGCTCCTCATTATAGACAGGCTCCCATTTCCAACTTTGATCTCTGAATTTTTGAGCAGATTATCCCCACTTGTCTTGTGAATCTTTTCCAACTGGTCCATCTGTAACTCGATCACTTGTAAATTGTCTTCCTTTTATGGCTAACTGGAGGTTAATAGTGTTTAAATCGGCTTTTAGTCTGGTCATTTCTAGTTCGTATCGTTCTCGTTCTTTTGCTAACATTGACTAAACCTCTGTCCACTCTATGTAATAATTCCGGCGATCATCAATATACGGTCAATTTTAAGAGGATGTTTTACCATAATTTTCTAGAGAAGCAGTCGTAAAATATCAATGTAAAATATTTGTAATAAAATAAAATTTCCTATAAAATACAAAAAAAAATTTCTTAAGATTAAAACCATTGAACAAATTTTTTGGCTGGCGACCTGTTATGTCCCCACTCCTTGAGTCAAAACGAGAGAAGATGAGAGGATTTTCCAATATTTTTTCGTTCGAAACCATACAGAGTTCTCACAAGAGTTTCCTTATCAGTATAGTCCAACAATCAAGATCGTTACTAGGGCGGGATACTTTAATAATAACCAAAGCAAAATAATTTAATTAGAAATTAAATTTATAAATTGCGTTCGTATTCAAAGTTAATAAAAATTCAAAATATCGACTCCATGATTTGTCAATGGTAATTTTACGTGGTTAGTAATCATATTAATAGGTTTCAATTTATTATTAATTTCAATTTATTATTATTAATGTTAAAATATGGGTTTCAATATGAAAAATATTCGTTTTTATAATTAAATTTAAGACCATTAAACCAGATACAATTAACAAATCAATTGTTGTAAGTAGAACCCACTACACTAGTATTTATTGATATTTTCATCACATTGGGATAAGCAAGTAATTCCTTTTCAATTATTTCTTATCCAAACTATATTTTACCTCATTCTTCAATAAGTTTCCTTGCTTTAAGTTAGAAAAATGATAAGTAAGAATTTGAGTGTTGAAAGCTAATGCAAATGAGTCCAAGAAAGACCGAGACAGTGTTAACTAATTTAATTGTAGTCAAATAATTTTATCTGAAATTTACATAAATGTTTTTTGAATCGAAAAAAAATGACACGAACTTTTCTAAAATCAAAACTCCTGTGTATAAGAATGAGACAATAATTCTAAAATTTACTAGAACCTCTTTGAAATGGTTGAAAATGTACTAAATATTTTCTGAAGCCGGTTAAAATTTCCACAATTTCTTTTATCATCATTGAAAATTTACAGGAACTTTCCTAAAACTGCTTAAGATTTACACAATATTTTCTGTAATAATGGTTTTAATACTACTAAAATTCATGACCCACTGATTCATTCATAAAATAACTTAGTAAAACACATTGATTTGAATTTTAAATAATCTCCATACGGAGTATTGAGTATTAATAATTCGATTTGATATACTTTTATAAAACGTTAATCAGTTTAAACGTGTTCAAATATTCTTCGAATTCATTTACCTATCCATCACTAAGTTAATGGCTTTTTCTGTTCATCGCTTATTTCATATAGTAAGCTCTATAATTCACACTGAATATATACTTTGCAACTAATAACCGGTTAATTATTCGCATATTTTTACTTTAACATAGAAAATTCCTTTGAAAATAGATTTCTAATGTAATTATTGCCTATTAATAATATACTTGTAACATAAATGTTTTTCAACTATTAAAATTCTAACCAATTATTCTTTAACATATCATTAACCTTTAGAATCAATTAATTTATTCGTGTCAATATTTTATTAATTAATTAGTTAAATCTTCACAGAAATTTTATTCAATCAATTAAAATTTACAATCAACATATACAAAATTTTAAATACAGCTTATAGATTCAATACATTAGATAATTGTAATACACGAATAAAAAATACATATTATAAATTAAATTTTAATTTAATTTTAACGATACAAATAGAACAATTTATTAAAAATACACAAAATCTAATTATATTTCAAATTACAATTAAAATTATAGATCAAATTAAATAATTAATTACCAATTAAACAATATATTTACCACTAGTGAAGAGTGAAAACAAGTAAAGACTTGGAAAACCAGTGCACAATGAGCAGAATAGTGATGATTGAAATCAAGTGCCCTGTGATCAGAGCACAGGAGCTGAGCACTAGTGAGCAGTACACAGAATTTTGATAACTGAAGACTGGTGATGAGTAAAATTTCATCTAAATTCATCTAAAATACCACCAAAAATTGACGTTACCCTAATAAATTATCATCCTATTCCTCGGGGATTCCTAAATTAATTACATGTTTTTTCAATATATATTTTATCTATAAAGTTTGGTGATTTTAGATTAACATATTTGGAATCAATGTAGAATTCTCTATCGAATAGACTGGTTTTATAATTAAATTTGAGATACTTTTATTTTTAATTAATTATTAAAAATTAAAAACTTAACTTTTTTCAAAGTAATTTGATTTCACTAATTTCTACTGTATATATTCTTGATTAGTAAAAAATTCTCTATATTAAATTTGGATGAAAATTATAAAAAATAATTTTTTTATTTGTGTTGGTTAAGCATTCTCGGAATTTTCAACTATGCTTTTTCAATTTTTCTTTGTCAAAATTAAGTTTGGCGATTTTAAATGATGTTTTCTTGATCAGTAAAAAATTCTCTATCAAAAAATTTGTTACGATTCGAGGAAAAACATTTTCAAAAATTGTCAAAAATTCTCAGGGGTATCCCTTTTTTCTCAATCCCAGACAGGATTTGACGATTTTTAACTAGATCAGTCATGATCAACGGAATATGCTCTATTGAGTAGACTAGTTTATAATTAAATTTGAGAAGAAAATATTTTTCAAATAAATTAATTTTAGCTAGAAATGATCCCGAGGTCATTTTGGATTGATTTATGTAAAAATCTCGAAAAACACGTTATGAAAAATTTTCGAAATTTGCGAGGTTCCGAATTTTCATGAAAAATTCATTTAAAAAATTTGAAAATTTTCATATAATTTAAACAACATGGATTTTTCACCCGGATTTCCACAAAGAATTTTATTATCTTATAAAAACCTGAAAATTTAAGCAAGTTCGTCTTTTACCATGAATTTCCTTAAAATTCAACCCAAACTGACCAGTCCAAAGAAATTATCACTCAAATTCACCTAAAACTGACCCTTGTTAATTGACCGTTACCAGCCAAAAACAATCCAAAACCAACCTCCGTGAGTAAATATTTCACCAATTTTATTTTTACTGCTTAAACATCCAAAAGATTTTCCCAACTAAATAAACAAGGAAAAATCAAACCAATTTCCCGTTTAATAAACCTAAAAAGTTTTCCCAACTAAAAAGCCTAAAATTGGAAAATAATTTGCCAAACTTTACAAAATACGATTAAAAGTTATGTAATTGCATAATAATTTTGCTCGCAATCTAAAAAACCTGAAAAATTTAACACCAATTAATCCTTTCAAAATAAATTTCCCCGATTAAATTAATCTAATGACATAATTTGTGTGCAAAGAATTTTGCCAACTAAACACACAGGAAAAATAAAACCAAATTGACTAATATTACCTAATATGATGTAAGCTTTAATTTCCCAACTAAATGCATTAGGATTATGTTTCGCTACATCAATAATCCTGGGAGGGGTACTGAATGTGTGTGGTGTTAACCACCAGTATCTTTCTACTTGAAATTATTATGAACAAGTATGTATGCTCTGCTTCATACATCCGGGATGTCAAAAAAATTCCTCAAAACATTGACAAATTAAATCTTTAACTTAGGATAACTTTAAGCGATTTTAACATTTTTAATAATTCTTATAGTTTGTCATAGAATAAGCCAAGACTTTAGAATGTTGAATGATTCTACAAAATGTTTTCATTCCAAATGCAAAATCTACAAACCTTGTTTCATCACATTTATGGTTGAACAAAATTGTCTTCTTTCTGTCAAAAAGTTAACAATAACTCAGAATAATTCGGACTCAAATCTAAAGAATTTAATAATCATAAAATAACAAATGATTACATTTTTGTTATTCTAATGAACCTATCAAAAGCAGTCTATAGCGCGTTTAAAATTGAAGTAATGAATTTAATTAAATTTTCAGGTTTTCGAATAACCACTATGTATATTTTTTTTAATAATGTTTTTATTATGTTTTAAATGAAATTTTCATTTCCGGGTTTTAATGCAAAATTTGCTTGGTTTTAGCAAAATATTTGTATTAGTGGTCATTTGTATCGATTAAAATATAATATTTAAGCTAATATTTAAAGTTCTAAGCTAATTATTAAAAGTTGAAAAACATATTAGATCTACAAATAAATTATCCAAAATTTTCAGTTCACTTCAAAATTTATTAAAAATAAGTAACACCAAGTTTTCAAAGCAATCAACGTTGTTATTTATAACTTTAAGCTGTCTTATAGGCAGCTGATGAATTTCATTTCGAAAAAAGTCTGGGTATTTGGACTCGATAAAGACGTCAAGCCATTTTCGGATGGCATACATTAATTGAAAGTGTTTATCACAAGAAACATGCTACATCAATTAAAATAAATGATAATCAATTGAATACTCAAATTTCCGGCCAAGTTTTATTATAGAGTTCTTTTTTTTTGAAGCAATAATTCCATAGGACGTTTTTATTTTTCACTAAGCAAGCGTTTTAGCTCCAAATATCGACTTAATTTGATTAATTAGTATTATTAGCTATTATCAGTAACTATTTCACCGGGTTCCTATAGCCCTTAATATCCCACCAGATGCAAAGCATTACTTTTTCTCTAAACGATTGGCTTTTGCGACGTGTAAACTTTTTACGTTTAGTATATTGTATCTATTTTTCATCTCCCGTCATAAATTTTTGAGTATTAATATAAATTAATATTAATATTAATCTAAATTTTTTATTTTAATAGAAAATTAATGTTTTGATGTCACTTTTCTGAAAAATAGTTTATTAGCTTGATTAGTTGTTTGAATTTATTGTGTTTTGCTTTTTCGTAGTAACCATAGAAATTAATAACAACTTTCTATGAATTTGAATTAAGCGTTATTTGTTACTATATTTAAAGCCTCAAGGCTTTATGGAAAAAGCCCGCTGAAAAAGACCATGCCCCAAGAGCGTGAAAACATGAAAGGCGCCCGGATGTGCAATTAAACTTTCTTAAACTTTAGAAACCGTTATATTACATTTATTAAGGTTTCATCAGATCTTAGACTGGAAAAGAAATTTAGTGGGTACCCATTTGCACAGATAATTTTTAAACTGTTGATCAATTACTTGAAATTAATTGATCAATAATAAAATCAATTTCCCAATTGTTGTCTTCTATTTCAATAGAAAAATAAAAATAAAATACTTTCACTTGACACTTGTCTAAGTCTTTCTAAATCAGATTTTGTGGCGACAATTAATATGGCTGATGTCGATAATGATTCCAATAACTTTTGAAGAGTTTCAGTGCACCAGTCAAAGCTGTTTTTGTCTTCAATAGAGTAAACTATTATGTAGGCATCAGGACTTTCCTAATATATTGAAAAAAATATCATGTCCAATTTTAATTAAATACTTTCATTATTAATTAATTATTTTTACAATTACAATGATTGCGAGAATAATTCTTATAAATACAATGAAGAATAAAAAATATAAAATGTATATAAAAAAGGAAAAGCTATATTTTTAAAGAAAAATTGATTAATTAATTAATTCACTATTTAATTTACAGTACTCTCTAAACATGTAAAAGAAGATACTGTAAGTAGTTATTTTGTAATTTAAGTAACATTTAATATTTCTAAAACTTGTCTATATCTCAATATTATCAAATTTTATTTTTTTATAAATATGTTTTCACAAAATTCTAGCCAAATAAGCGGAAAATCATTAAATATGAATTATTATTCTGAGAAAAATTTTTTATTAAATACAAAGAAGTAAATTAATTTTAAATTAATTAATTTTAAAAGGGAATAATTCATTAAAAAATCTTTTAATAAAAATAATTCATTTATCAACGATTGATTATTTTATTTTTTACAAATAGATTCTTTAAAGTTAATTTAAATGAAAATAAAGATTTCTTTGTTCAAATAATAACTTTATTTATCTTTTCGATAAAAATAAATTCTTATAAATAAATTTAGTGTTATTAATTCAAAAGTTCTAACGTTAGCAAGTTATTCTACTAACACCATGGAAGCTGTATACACAGAAAATTAAGACGCAAAAAGAAATATACGCAATCTGATAAATAAAATCGAGGAAGAAGATAAAAGCAAATAGTAGGCAGAAATAGATAAAGTCAATTTTGTTTAGTCTACCCAAACAACCGGGCTCCACAGTAGAGATGTTGATTGGATAGGATATCCTCATATGGCTAATAAGTGGGAGAATGAGGCCAGGATAAGCGTGAAAATATACAAGTTCCTAAAGATAGAAAAGTTAAAAGAGGAGATATAAAGAATTGAAACGATTGAAGAAGGACAATTGGTTAAAATTTCGTATAATAGCCTACAAGGAAGGTGAAGTGTGAAGAAAATAATAACGAACAGAGCTAACATGTTTAGGACAGATAAATTAAGGGTGAAGGCGCCAGGTAAAAAATAAGATAGTGACAAAGGTGAACCAATCAACATTAAACTGTATTATCGGCTACTAAATTTGGAAGTGAGAATTGAAGAAACTATGCATAATATATGTTCAAAAATCGGATTTTACTATAATTCAATTCTACTTGGAACATACTGGTAATGTAAGAATGGAAGAAAACAAAAAAGATATAAGAATATTTTAGGATTTCAGAAGGTAGACAGACTGCAATAGAGAGACATGCATTACCAATTCCAAACAGGAGTTGTTAATTTTATTTTATGTATTCGTGTTTTTTAGCTCAATCGATCTAAGTAATGAATATTATCAAGTAGGACTAGTCCGACAATTTCAGTAAACAATAAAAAAATTGTCAATTATGTTTTAGTAGAATGTCGTTTGAAAATGCAACAGAATGAGGTAAACTTAAGGAAATGATGAAAAATTATTCGGTGTATTTGTTTGATTGTGTATTTATAAGACATTGATTTACTCAAGCGATGAATGGAAACATTATGTAATAATTGAGAAAGTCTTATAGAAGATTATAGAAGTAGAACTAAAGAATAATCCAAAAAAGTGTCAAGTTAAATCAAGTTTAACATAATCATCAAAGTAGGAGCATGTACCGATCCTTCTAGAATTGAGACCATACAAAACTTTGGAAAGCCCAAGGTAATCGAAGCTTTTTGGCATTTGTAATTAATTAAGAAAATTTAGGCAAAAATCAAGAATTTTACAACAATTATGCAAAAAGATTGGACTGGATTGGAAAAACAAATAACAAAAAGCAATTTTACCTATCCTATATTACCGGATCTAAAAATAAATTCATTTTGAACAGATGTTTGTTTCGATCAGAGCATTATTATCAGAAAGAAATAAAGACTGAAAGCACAAAGTATTTGGCGATTTACTACCTTTGCAAGCATTTTAAGTACTATCCAAAATAAAAACGATTCACGCTCAGAAAAGGCTACGTGGCTATAACGATTATGATAACAACCAGAATACCAATAACGTCTCAATCTCAAACCTGGATCAGTTATTTAAGCAGATTGATGGAAGAATATTGGAAAGTAATTAAATCAAAGGATAGCAGACATGAAGTCGAGAACGAAATGCGAAACTTGAGTTTAGTGCCTGATAACTCACGAGTACATAGATATGTGCACACTAAACCACATCCAGAAGACAAAAGGGATTTAAGAATTTTGATGGTTTAAAAATTTTGCATTTCTATAATTTTAAATTCATTGAAAATATTGAGAAAAAAATTTTAAATATAAGATTTTTTTAAATTTTTGCAAACAATTAACAGCGAATATTTTCAATGAATTTGAAATTATAAAAAATATCTAATGAAAATTGAATTTACTCAAATGACTTTAATTTTTTATTGTTATTTTGAAGTTTATGATCAGAATTCACTGAAAAAGGCATAGCCGAAATACAGTAAAAATGTAAAAAAAGAAGTACAATTTTGATCTTTCGCTTTTAAAACATTTTATTTTAAATGAAATTGTTTTTTCAGTTATTTGTGATGGATTTAGTTATATTTTAATCGTAATAGAAAACTGAATGTACATTGTCTAAATGAAAATTGCTTCATTCACAAGAATATATATAATTATATTAATAATTATTAATTATAACTGTAAATGTTATTAATTTTAAAAATATTTTGATACCACTAAACTCAAAATAAAACGTTACTAGAGAAAAATGCTTCGTTCTCACTTTAAGGGTTGTTACACACTAAACCACTAATGGTTTAGACAATTTATATCGAAACCTTTATCATTTGAAAGGAAATTAAAATTTAAGTCAGTATTGTATCAATAACTTGTATCTTTAAAATTTTCCTTCCTTGTGAAAATGAAAGTAAAAAGTTTGAATTTAGAATTTCGATATTTAATTTCTAATAGTAGTAATCGTATGGTGACAAAGTTGGTATCTTTAGAATCATAATAAAATTATGATGATGTTGAAGTTTACACGACAATTTTTATAATCGTGAGCTGTAATTAAACTTAAATGAAATTAAATATATGACTGAGTTCAATAAGGTGCATCTCTGTGGATTGATTTATTTAGTTTCAATAAATAAATAATACTCTAATTTGAATTGAACCAAAAATCTTCCTTTAACAACCAAAATATATTTGAATTGAAATAACAAAATAGTTATCTTCACAAATTCATAAAATTTTATTTCTTTGCAAATCTGCAAAATTCATACGAAAATAAAAACGTTTATATAGTGCTTTCTACGCACACATGTATATTGGCTTTTACTAATGTCCTCCAGTAAAATGTTTCATCAAATAAAATTCAATAATTTTTCCAATCAAATGATTTGGTCACATCGCAATTCCATTAGTCGCACATCAGCTTTTAATTTTCGCTATAAGCAGAGAGATTGCAATCAAATCCATTAAAATTTTAAATTGTTTGTTTCATTATTCATATTGATTTGTATTTTTACAATATTTATTTTTATAATTTTATTTACAGTATTATACACATTTAAATTTTAAAATTTGATGTTTTAATTTATTTTGAGCTT
>MQRL01640938.1:924-12048 GCA_001938525.1 Dugesia japonica
AAAGTTATATCCATTAATGTGATTGTAAATATCTTTGTATGAATAGGCAATAAATTTACATGTTAATTCACAATATAATTCATTTTTTCTACAAAAGATAAGGAAATATATACATTTATAACATAATACTACAACTCACTTAGTTTTTAATAAAAATCGGCTGTATTGTTTGTAAAGATGTTCGGTTCTTGCCAAATTGAACTTTTTCCCTTTTAAATATCTCTCAATGTCATTTTTGTTGAGCGACATTTCATGTCCAGTAAGAGTACAAACTACCTAAAACCAAGTATCGAATTATTAATACGTTATTTTCAAAAATTTACTCTATTTTTTATTTCATTGTATTCTAAATGCTCATTTAACTGAATTATACTTTTTATTTCTTCATTCATTTTAATGAAATTTATAATGATAATATTAACGTGATAATATTATTTAAACAATCTTATTAAAATAAAAAAATATTTAATTAATATTGAAACAAAATATTTTAATCTAATATTACACTTTAATATTCTAAATTTTACTTTTATTTAGTTTCTTTTAATTTATTTAATTTCATTTAAATTCTTTTTCAAAAAACCTACCTTGGAATTTACTTTAAAACTGTAACATTATACTTTTTTACTATTGAAAAAAAATTAATTTTTAAAACTTTCTGAAAGATGTATTTTACAATTTTAATTAAGTATAATACAGAGTTTTTAAATTGATAACTAAATTTGCAAAATTAACAAAATTATTTAATATACTTTTAACAGACAGACCTATTTAATTATCATTTTCTAGGTGGCGATCTTCAGTGACTCTGGATAGTTAAAAAGATCAATTGTTTAATTGCACCCTTGTTCAAACATTCATTATACGACTTCGATATTCAACTAGATCTTAAATTCTTTTGCGATACACTTCAGACTAGATAAATCTATGGATGTTAAATCCAGTTAAAGTAACCCATGAAATGTTGTTCATAACGTCATGGCGCACCATCTTTTTGAAAGATTACCGTACCAAGAATACTATTTTAAACAAATTAAATTTCGAGAACGTATACGGTTGTTATGATTGTAGCCATCAGACAAAAGAAGGGTCCTGAAACTTTAATCTTAGTTATAACAAGCCGCGCATTCACTTTGAGGGTGTCTCGTTCTAATTCAATATATGCATGTGGCTTTTGGTTTCGAAATATATAAGTTATGTCTATTGACCTTTAAGGCTTCTTCATGATTGAACAAAATTTTGTAAAAGTCTATTTAGACATCGAGCTTAATCGTACATTAATGTTCTTTGTTGATATTCTCATTTGTGTGTGTGTGTGTTATGAATGTAACAGCTTTTTTTTAAATCAAAAATAAGGATATCGTTGTTTGTGAAAATTTTTATCTCCGGATGATCTCCGAATCAATAATTTTGAATCATCTTCAAGGTCTTGTTGATACGAGGTCATGACTAGTTTGTACGAGGGACCGTTGATCCCAAAAATGGATCAATTGTTAATGTAATCAATAAGCTCATGACAGTGATCAAGTTGATTAAGTAAATTATTCTAACAAACTATCTAGTGTTACAAAATGTTGTTGGTGATTTCAGCATTGAGATTTCCCCCGACTATCGCATCTAATAAAAGCAAAACTAATTTTAGCGACATTATTAAAAATAATAATTTGTCCACTTAATAATAACCGCACCCATAATGATAATAATATTAATAATGTTATGAGCCATTTTAACAATTAAGTTAATTAGAATTTAGGAACAATAATAATATTAATAATATTGATAATAGTGATAATAATACTAATAGTAATACTTATAATCATAATAAGGATAGTAGTCATAATGGTATTACGGTTAATAATAATAATAATGATAATAATCATAGTTAATAGTTAGACGGTAGTAATATCGTTGACCAATCCATAAGATATTATATCCTTAATATTTGACGTCATTCATGTTACAAACGATACTGATTTCTCCATAATTTAATCAATGACCTAAGAAGAATCTACTATCAATAATATGCCCATCGGATGAATCACCGGCCAACGCTCTAATCCCAAGTTCAATATTCGTTTTAAGTTTTCCGGACCAACGTTCACTTGGATTATTAATATTTTCAATAAGGCCCATGATCAAGAGTACTCAGGTTGAATATAATGCAGATAATAGATTAAACAAATCGAGTGCTTATTCGTGTAACTACATTATCAACAATGCCGACTGGTTTAGAAATTATATTCCATTCATAAAACAACTAAGTGATATCTAGATAACGGAATTAACTGTAACTGTATTCGGGGAATTAAATCCAACAAAATCATCGCCAACATAGCTACTAGGATGATGTAATTAGTCATCAGTGAGTGTGTGTGTGTGTAGTTTGAAAGTTGAAGTAACCAACTGTTTGCTGCAGTAACTACGAAGCACTTTTTCCATTAAGGTCAATTAAAGCCGTACTCTGCTAATTTACTTAGTGTTAGACAACCTACACTATTTACTGCAGAATTTCAGTGATTAATATTATCTCCATGTAAGGCAGTTAGAGTATGATTATTGTAGTGTGTTTGTATCCGAGTTTATAACGAGAGAGTGTTGCTGATCAGGTGAAAAATGAGAGGAGAGAAATCAGGAGGGGGTTTTGGTCGATGAATTTACTTATCATAATTTTATCGAGACAATTTCTGCACGCATCTGTGATCGAAATTCACGTAGTAACCAGATTACTAATTCTGTAAGTTTAGTCCTGAACAAAAGGGCATACATTGGGCATTTATTCATATTTAGTAATAATAAAATTAATTCTAAAATTCTTTTTTAGACAAAATTAATCATCTGTAAATCAGTAAAAAATTTTATTAAGATTTTCATCAAATAACAAACACAATTAACATTGAGAAACAAGAATTTTTTGCTTACTTTCAATCTTAATTTATTCTGCAACGGGAACAATTTTCAACTAAATCTACTATCGATTTCTGCTGCGAATATTTTCTTCCGATACTGGGGAAATGTTTCACCCCAGTTTTGGTTCAAAATGCATACTTTTCATTGGTTCTGGTGCTAATTTTCAAAGTTTTTCGTAGAGTTTTAGAACTCTTATTGACCGCTATTTTTAAATTGCCATGTGATGTTCGGGTCTTTGTGCTATTTTTATTTTTCAGCTTCTTATTAGCCCGTTTTTCCGATCCTTATAGGGGTCTTCCTGGTAATGACACGATTTTCTCATTACCGAATCTTAATGTCCCCGATCTTTTTCTTTCCAGTTTTTCTTTCCCCGAGTCTCTGCGCTTATCCTGAGCAAAGTTATTCGTAAAAATGTATTTTTTGACTAATTTTAATTTATTTTCTGATAAAATTAATTAATATTTCTTTACTAATTAATTATTTTCTTTACTAATTAATTATTTTCTTAATAGTAATTTTCCTGTTTTTTTATGATAAATTCTATTTTTCCTTAATTAACAATGAATTATTGGGCTCGAATTTATTCCGTTTGAGATTCTTTTTCTGTCATGTATCTTTTCCTTGGTTTTTTCTTTAACATAGGTGCCATAGCTTTTATCCGATTCGCTATGTATTCTGGTCGATTTGCCTTTCTAAATTCTTCCACTCTATTTCTGAATTTCATCTTTCGGTTTTTTATTTTTCTTCATTAACCGGTGTTTCACCCCAACAATAATAATAACTTAATTTAGAAAATATTAATAAATACCTAAAATTTAAAATAGTAAGTTTTAAAGTTTACCGAAAGTAGTAACACTTTTTTTGTTAAATTTATCTTATGTTAAGAATTAATAAATAGGTAGATAACACTTACATAAATAATGATGAAATATAAATAGTGGTTGCAAAAATTATTATATCGCACAACTAATAAAATAATAATATTTGTTTACTAACAATATGAGACACAGATATTAAAATTTTAAAGTTTTTAGCAAAAAAACGAGTTTAATTGGAAAATTAATTTCTTGAAAAAGAAAATTCGTGAGGTAAAAGTTCAAGTATTTTAAAATTTTAGTAATTTAAAGTAGTGAAAAAATCAGCATCATAAGAGGTCACTGCTACGAGGGACACAGATGAACAACTTTTCCTAATGTATATTAAATAAAGCGGTTCCAAACTTTAATGGTCTGGAGTTTTTTTCCATCAAATCAGTGAGTCAAAATTGTTAAGCACTACTGACGGAAAATCTTTAGGGTTATAAGTATTTACTGCACTTCTTTTTATTAAATTTCTAGAGTAAGTTTACCTCAGTGCAGACCTAAAACTAAGCATATTTTGTAGTTGAATTATTTTATATTTGAAATGTTTATTTTTTTATAAAGTCTAGATTTGTTCATACATAATAAAAGTGCCATTTAAAAGAATTCTCGTGTTTGTTTATTGAATGCATAATTGTTTATTATTTTATGATTTATAATAAATAAATAATAAGTACCTAATAATATTAAGTAAATAATAAAATATGAGTCAGAGAAAATCTTCTTTAGATATCTTTACACACGAAAATCTAACATTAATATAAAATCCAGTTCCTGCACATTAATCGTCATTGACGTGAGTCTTAAATAAAAATAACAATTTGCATAACACTGTTTAAAAGAGAAAAAGATTTTGTTTTTATAACATGAGTCAAATTGTCACCAAAGAAATAAACAGGGCCTGTAAAAGCTACTAAAATACCCAGTGCACGTCCAATGAGTGGCCTACACTAACTCAAATAATAGTAATTTTTGACTACTTAAACGTTATATTTTGGAGACACTGGCCAAAAGACATTTTTTAACCCATTTTTGACATATGAAGGTTTATAAGTTGAGTTGGGTTTCGAGGTTTTTGATGTTGTTATTTTTTCATTGATACTTTCCATTGATTCTCTTGTTTGTTATTCTTCTTGATATTGTTATTCTTTATATTACAATCTTTTAGGAGTAGATACAACAAAGCCAGCAGAAATTTGACAACCCCTCGTTCATTGTACCATCTACCCTGAGTCCATGTGGGACTATGCGGTATCCCGTATTTGTTTTATTCTTTCATCTTTGACTGCAGTTATTTCTTTTGATTATTTGTTTCTTAGGTCTGAAACTCTCATAAAGATGTCTATTATAAATAAAAATATATTTACATAAAAATTTATAATTCTTCAATGATTATGACTTCCGTTCTGTTTTTTCGAGAGACTAATTTATGGACTATTGCTATAATGACTCTTTTTTAAACTGCATAAGGCTTCATGGTCTCGGCCAAATCTCATTCCTTGAGTTTGGTATTATTTTCATGCAGCCAGTATTTGTTTGCTTCAACTTCAATAATTTCGCTTGCAACTTCTTTTGCAAGGAGCACCACTTTTTTTCTTAGTTCTGCCATTGATGTAGAATCACTTATTGTCGACTCTAAATCGAAATATAATATGTTAAATCATATTTCGACATAAAGTGAAGGTAATTTATGATTATCTGGTTATTATATTCATCATTATTTGAAGCATTAATGAACAAAAGAAATTTTTTAATAACGCTTATTAAATACCTGATAGCAAAAACAAGAGAATAGTTTTACAGAAAAATTATATTGACAGCAACAAATAGGATCACATATCTGTCACAATTCCATCTAGTGCAAGAAATATTGATTGAAGTACCGCCTCGATATAGGTCATCAATTTCTCGGAGCATTTCTGGCATTCTTCAATCTCTAAAGACATGCTTTCCTTCTTCTCTATTAATCCTATCTGCTGTCGTAGATGTTGCTTGATGCGACCGAGGATATTCTCGAGTTCTTATTCTCTTTCATTCTACGAAATAATAACCTCTGTAAGTCCTTCCTGACATTTTCCCTCGCGCATTGTGGAAACTATCGACAAAACCTACTGGTTGTCGAGTCTCATCTAAAAATTGTTAAGTTCGGCGATTTTCTCCAAGTTTTTTTATTTCTGTAGCAATAATTTCTCCTTTGGAGTTGCGACCTGAATCTCTTTTTAATGAAGTTGATCGTTCATTATTTACCAAGACTAGGAATTGGTTCCCTCGAACCCCAGTTAATCCCATGAATTTGGATTCTCATTTGTTTGGTTAGTATAGAAAGACCAGCCCTCATTACTTAATGCTAACTCAGCTTCAACCTGAACCATTCGACGTGACATCTAGATAATAAAAAGTAATTCATATTTATAATAATGGCTAATTCATAATATTGTCGGTCATTATTTATGAAATACTGCATGAGTTGTTATATATGGTGAAAAACTTTGAATTTCATCTCATATTCGATCAATTCAATTTATTTATATAATTACGGATGGTCAATACTCGCCAATAACTGATATCAATTTGATGTTTAATACCATGTCGATCATACTTTCGTTACTTTAAGACAAAAATATTTGTGAATATTTGCTCGTTAATAACTACACTATTTTGATTGGCAGACATGCAATCAATTGTCTCAATCATCAAAGTCGTCTATAACTTATTCAAGTAATAATTCCTTTAAAATCATCTAAAACCTTTAACCAAATCTGAAACATTATATTTAATGAATGCTCAACTTTGTGATTGTAATGATTGGTCCCCCTGCTTAATCCTAGATTTTCTTATCAACCAGTAAAAATGTATTAAACATATATTTAACAATGCTTAATTAGATATCTAAGGTTCAATTAGATTATATGTAATATAAAATGATGAGTGATTAAAACCAGGATTATAAATTATATTATAATGAACACATAATATACGATTCAATTAAATTAAAATAAATAAATGACAAAAAATAAGAATGAACTAAATGATAAATCAATTAAGAATAAACTAAATAATATTACTAGGTCAGTGATCGGCAAACTTTTTAGCAAAAGAGCCAAATATGAACACTGCAACAATTTTTAAAAAAATTGGGAGCCAAATCTGCTTGTTTAGTAAAATTTTATTACATAAAATAAGTATTACACTAAATAAAACTAAATTTCACACTTAATAATATGTATTAATGCGAAAAATGTGCTTGCATCTCCTTTGAAAGTTTGAGTAAGTCAGGTTTCTATGTCGTTGTTTTTAATTTTAGGCATCATTCCAAGTTCTTATCAATAAGATGACTTCTCAGTTTACTCTTGATAATGTTCATGTTTGAAAACGATTTTTTGCATAAATAAGTAGAACCGAAAAGGGAAAGAACAGCTAACGTGAGCTTTTTATTATTGCACCCTCAGTGAATATTTGTTTCAGAGCCGCACTTAAAGAACCAAAGAGCCACATGCGGCTCTGGAGGCGCATTTTGCCGACCACTGTACTAGGTAATAATAAGATAATAACCAAGTGCTAAACTTCCGCAGTAAAGTGGAAGCAAATAATATTCAATAAATAAAATAGTATAAAATATTAAATGGTTAGGATCAATTATGTTTATATAATTTTTTAATAATAATATTATAACCGAAATAATAATCAAAATCAATTTAATTAATATGTTAAAAACCCAGTAGTGCATGTTTATTTGTGTGATGCTCCATATTATTCATAAAATTACAAAATTAGGATTTTTTTATTATAAGTTTTAAAATTTCAATTAATAAATTAAAAAAAAAACATTGTCTTTTTGTATGTTGGTTTGTTTGTGTGATACTCAAAATTTTTAATTTAAACCTCTGAATTAATTATACTGATGTATATTTATTTTAAAACTTTATTAAAGATTAAAAATTTAAAAGACATAATGAATATCAATCAGAAAATGACCAAGAAAGTATACAAAAATTGGCAACTTCAAACTTTCAATGAAATTAAGATATTATGTTTGTAGAGTATGTTTGTTTGTGCATGATGTTCAAAATTAAAATTTTAAACTGAAGTTAAAAGACAAAAACATGAAGATTGAACATGGTTAAGCTACTTTCTTAAGTAATGGATGTGTCTATAAGACGTGTGATTGGTGGAAAAATTAAAGTGAACATGTAGAACGTTGAATAACAGGAAGAAAAAGAGTTGGCGGAAGGCGTTGATATAGAGCAAAATGAGATTTTTTGAGTATGTCCTGTGCTACCGAACGAATGAGATAAAAAAATGAGATGCCTAAAAGATATGTGGTTGGTGGGAACCCTATTAGCAGATCTCATATACATGCCACATCAACAGTAAGTATATATCTTCATAATGATGCATAAATAAAATTTAATCAAAAAAATTCGATAAATTTTTTTTTCTACGCACATTCTTTCATCACGGCACAGGCTTGCCTCTTATAAACACATACTAGGTATTTTCATTAATAAATTATGAATAATTAAAGATGGCAGATGACAAAAATGAGCATCGAATATTGATCAGATATTGCTGGAAATGCCAACCTTCAACAAAAGATAGAAAAATGTGATATCAGAAAGTGGTGAATAATTATGGACTGTACTTTGAATAGCTGTTATTGTTTTAAAATTCAATAAACTATTCTTTTTATTGTTTTGCAACTATAAAAAAACTTTTGGGATAACCTAATGTGTTTTCCAATTAACGGAAATTAATAAATTCATGAAATGAAATATATTTACTCAACCATGTAATTAAAGAAAAGGAAATTTAAATATTTATGGCAATTGATTAAAATAAATCACAAGTTGAGTACCTTTTATAAAATCAATTTTATAAATACGGAAAGTAAATAATTGTACACAAAATTTAATATAAATGATTAATAGATTAATATTTCTTCTTAATCTGATGCTTTAAATAAGTTGATTAAATTAAAAGTCTATTACATAGAAGCAGCATATCTGATTTTATATTATCTGATGGCAGTAATCGCAATTTATCCTGAGAGTTGATATTAAATAATTAACGTTGAAGATTTTGAACGGATTCATCAATTTAGTTTACTTGACCGTTGATAAGAGATTAATTGAATTGATTAAACAACTTTATTCCGACATTCAATAATTACTTAAGAAATTAAACTGCAGCAATTAAATCAATTAGTAGTATATTTAAAGTGAGATTGAAACATTAAATTTTGCAAAATGACGAATGAAATGAACAGGGCTTTAGAGCAGTCAAATTTTTTTATGGTGCTACGCTACACATCCGCTCCGTCACTACAACTAGGCTCCGCTCCATGCTTCAAAGACAATTCATAAAAAATTACACATCCAGAAAATTTGAAAGAAAAAGGTTTTTTTTACTGTAAATTAACTAAATAAACTTTATTTAAAGTTGTTACATATATGTACTAATTACACACAAACGATTTCAACTTTCGTTATTTATTCTATAAAATACAACTGCTGAGATTAAGCCTTCTTTCATTTTTAATTTTGTTTTATTATTAATTTTAGAGCTTAAAATAGTCTCTCGATACTTGCTTGAGTAGTGAGCATACTGGATGCAACTCGACATGCATCTTGAATTCGTTCCGGATAATTATAAATTGCCTTGAAGACTGACTTAATTTTGAGCCTACCCATGCCCTCCATGATTTCACAATCTTCATAAAAAATGGTTCAAACTCTTCTTCGTTGGAATTATGTTTTTCTGAGATTTTTCGTCATTTTTCCTGCCTATCTAGCTCTTTCTCAAAATCATTCTCTTTTGAAGAATTTAAGCCTACGTCAGTGGTATAATTATTTACTTATCTATCTGATTCAACCGTTACTAATTTTTTTATTGAAATGTCGAATAATATTTTGTTTCTCAAGCCTTTGGGCGATATCTAAGAGTCCTTTTTAGCTTTTAATTTTTGCAATGAACTTAGTAAAATCCTATAGCGAGGATCGACATAAACTCCAGCAAAAATGCGTGTTTTTAAAAAGATTCTCTTCGTGTTTTCGCATGTAGGATACCATTTCGAATGCAAATTAGACTCGTACTTTCTTGCTTAAATTTATTTAAACAATTTAATAAATCGATTTAAATGAATAAATAAGTTGACCAAATTTTTATTTTCGGCTTTTTTCCGACAAAACATAAACCATAATCTCAAAATCCATAAACACTCAAAATTAAATAAAACTAAATAACATCAAAGCAAAAAATGGAATAGATTTTTAGATACGTACGCAATGTATGTATGTAGTAGTTTAGTATATTTACTTTAGTAAATTTAGTAAATCTATTACAAAATGTATTTTTTAATAAACTGGAGCAGTAGAGCAATCAAATTTATTGTGCTCCGGGCTCCACTCCAAAGCCCTGGAAATGAGCAAATAGTAATTCATCATATCAAATTAACTAGAACCTATCAAAATTGTGTACTTATTACTTAACCCTTAAATGCATGAATTGTTATTTTTAATTAATGAAAATTTGAAATCAACCAACAACGAAAATGGTCATAGATAAAAGAATTAACTGTCAAAAATTCTGGTTACGTTCGGAAACGATAAAAAGGTTTTAAAAAAATAAAAAAAACCCTGTGCAAAGGTTGCCACATAAAGAGATTTGAGGTTTTAAAGATCGCTATACATTTAAAGGTTCGACAAGTTAAAATAGTAAGTATTTAGACTAAAATACAAGAATCGGTATAATGATTAAATATGCAATTGTAATGAGGAAGTGAATAATCGGCGAGATATCCGATTTTTAATTATATTTTAACCCTATTAATCAATACATCTTTCTGTATTATTTAGCAAAAGTATTAATATTTTTATTACATGTATCATTGATTTCTTAATGAAGATATTAAGTAATTTCACCGACAAGGTCTATTTTCAAATAGATAACGATTAATATAGCACTAAAATTTGTTTTTATTTCTAATTAAAATAGTTCTTAATCAACAAAGTTTTAACGAAATTTTCCAATATAAACCACAGAGAGAAAAGTTTAGAAATTTACAAAAAAAATATTTTTATAAGCCGCATTTTCAACACACTTTTCCTCTATCCAGTCGATTCAAATGGCGGGAAAACAAAATAATGGAAAAATTTTATAAATAATAAAGAAATTAATTCATTCCGTTAATCTTATATAAATTATTTAATTTTTTGTGTAATCATTTTATTTTTAACATTACTTTTTACTAATTAAGCAACTCTATTTATTGTCTATAATTTCAATGGTAATATTTATTGAGGCAGAAAAAAGATAATTCAAACAATAATTAAATTTATTAACAACTACTTAAGCAATC
>MQRL01641343.1:0-10211 GCA_001938525.1 Dugesia japonica
TACGAGTCAGACGTTTCAGATATAATTAAGGAAAACATTACAGACGAAATTACTAAAAGAGAATTCAAAGTGGGCGATTATGTACTCATCAAGGTAGAAACAAGAAATAAAAGTCAAGACAGATTTGAGGGACCTTATCGAATAATTGAGAAAATTCATGAAAAACGGTATGCAGTACAAGGAGAAAATGGACAGTGTTTGTAAAGAAATGTGGAAAAACTTAGAAAGTTTCTTAAGAAAGGGGATATGAGGAAATAATTACTAATTAATAATTTCAGTCAATAAGAATTGAGATAACTAAATATTATTATTTAGTTAATTGTATCTTATAATCATTTTTTATATTAATTATAGTTTGCAGTAGTAAAATAAAAAATGTCTAAAAATATGAGTTCTGATTTTCAAAATGAATCAACAATTGAAGATTTACCTGACAGCAGATATATCAAAGTCAGCGCAATTAGCTTGTACACTGTGAAATCGCCAGTTCTTTGTAGACCAGGTGATCCAGATTCTAATACTGGCAAGTGCTAATTTTCTTATGACATTGACTTTGAAACGAACATTTTTCAGGACAGGCTCATTTTTAACACACCACGATCCCAGACATACAACTGAGATCAAGTCCAAGTAGACATTCCAATTTGGAAGATTATGTTTAATGTCTTCTCTGAGCGGTTTGTATTTCCTGATATTGCTGTCTGTAGCTAATTTAATATTGTTAGAAGTGTCATAAGGAACATTTACATCCAGCAATACAATCTTTCTCATTTCCACATCGATCATTTGTAAATTAACTTGGTTCACAAATTCGCATAGCCGGTCAACAATAACTATGAAACTTTTATTATGGCAGATGAAGTCCGCAAAAAGTTTCATAGCAACTTTGTGATGCCCAATGCGAAAAGCCGATGATGGACCGCAGTGGCAAAGGACATTGGCTTGTGTTTCAACAGAAGGTGCACATCTTCTGCAGACTTTTTTTCCGAGACCAAGATTAAATTCTAGAGGAAGAGTGCATGTTTATGTCCTCTGTATGAAACGCCAACAATCTTGAGAGATAGACCCGTCATAGAGAGGCCTATTTGAGAGTGATGACTTTCCAACTGAAGTGGAAAAGAGACCAAGTTTTAATTGAGCGTTCCACTTTCTAATATGTGAACAACTCAGAATGTTGTGTGAAAGTTTAGTAACTGTTCCCTTATTCTTAAAAGATACCAGATAATTTCTTGAAGACAGATTATCAACAATTTGAAGGCAGATTCAGAGCTCATTGTATAAAAATCTTACATGAAAATCAATTTTTTTCTTTAGATAAGTAATTGACATCTGAATTTTAGACCACAAGCATTTTGAAATCTTGTGGGTGACATGAGTCTGAAGCCAGTTGAAAGCTTTATCTGTGAAGCATAGCTTTGGATGATTAAGCTGTTTGAATGCAGCATGAATAAGATCATCTCTAGCTATATCTCTAACGATTAAATCTCGATAAACAATCATCTTGAATCCCTGAATGATTGATTGTATTGCATACTTATCTCTGGCTTTAGTTAACCCAATCCCTCCATATATTTTTTGGAGTGGTCTAAGTATTCAGAAGCAAAGTTCAGTGGGATGGAAATAATTTTTCTAACCTGTTCCCTAGTACTTCTATCTACCCCTTTAGGTCTAAACACCACTCCATTTTCAGTGAAGGCCGAAGCATCAAACTTACACACAAGAATGTTGAAGTTTCTAAAGACAAAAGTAAGCCTCAAATGAATAAAGATTTTATATCCCTGGATCTTCTGCTAAGGATGGAAAAAAGACTTGTTGATCTTTWCCAAATCTCTGGCAGATTTTTCAAGCATGTCTGACGGAGTCTAAAACTGGCCACGACAGAAATCAACCACAGGATAACGATTAGAATCCATTTTAAGGAGTTAAGGAATGCTTTCACCTTTAATTTTAATCTGAACAAGCGAACTGTTTTCTGAACAGAGAAGATAAGAACAATTATACAGACGAAACTCTAGGGAAGATCAGTCAACCAAGAAAACAGCAACGTTAATCATGCCCTAAATGGAGGTCTTCGAAGTAGCAACCAACGCAAGATCATCCGCATAAGCTAAGTCAGAGATTGGATGACTATCACAATTAACTCCACCTCTAGGAATCTTTGAGATTTCATTAATTAATGTTAATTAATTTAATGTTAATTAATGTTAAAAAGTAACATGGACAACTCTGCCGGACCCCTCTTCTGTTTGAAATAGGGTTGGTAGAAGTCCCATTACAACTATAATAGCTTGAGCAATCAGTATTCAAGCTCCTAATAAAAACCAGAGACCGCTTTTGACATCCAAATATTATCAAGTAAACCAAGGGTTTATTTGATGGGAATTCTGTCAAAGCGTCAACATTATCTAGAAGGCCGATATGTAAGTTTAAAATATCATATAGACTTTGTTTCTCAAAGAGACAGCGAACCAAGAAATTGTGCAAAGAGTACTCTTCAAATTCTCCAGCAATCCTTTGAAGATGGCGAACCAGATGAGATTTCTGAGCTCAATTAGAAAGTTGAGAGGCAAGACAAGCCGCGAAAAGCTTGTAAAGACAATCCAACAAAGCAATCGATCGCCAAGAAGTGTAAAAGGTGATAAGGCACAATTTTACCAGGCTTTAGAATCATAAGAGTTTTATAAACTCGTCAACTCTCAGGAGTGACTTCACTTGAAATTATGTTGGAAAAGATTTTGTGTACCAACAGACAATTTGAATCTGCCAATTTGAGATCTATATAAGTATTGTTTTTAATACCAGGAGCAGAAACAGACAGATTGAGAAGAATGTGTATAATGGTAGCAGCATCAGAACAAACAAACTCAAAAGTTTCATCACTGGACTTGATTGGGGGCATAGTCCCCAAACAGTGAGTGAACCATCTACAGATTTAAGCTGAAAGTAAGTCTGGGAAGGATAACAATCAGCAGTAACATTGGTTATCATTTTGAAAACCGTCTTTTGTAAAAATTTGAATCGGTTGTTTTTTCACTCATCTTCGATTTCAAAAAATTAATATTTTTTGACTTAATATTATAGACAGAGTGAACATAGCTGTACAAAGATTCTACAGAATTTTTGATATCACTAATGTCTATAGACTTTAGTAAAATATTAAATTTAGTATCTTTGTCTTGGTTCGGGATTTTATTAAACTGAGTGTCATTCTTGTTTTTTTTAAAAATTAAATTTTATTTTAAAAAAATTATAAAATTTAAATTTAATTAAAGCAACATCTACTCTTCGCAAAATATTGAAGTTGGAAAGAAAGTGGATGTAGCCACAAACTATAAAGCCACTCTCACCATCGTTTTTCTAGAAAGTGAGAATATTAAAGGGCGATTTTACCAGACATGTTTCTATTCCTGCAGAATTCAGACATGCATTCATGAAGTCTAATAATATCAGCTTGTTCAACAACATCGCTCTCAGCACCACTAGCATCATTACAAAAAGAGATTTTCTAAGCAATATCAAAGACAAAAAGAACCCATCTTTAACACGAGACTAAAATTGGGCAGAAAACAATCTTTTTGTTTTTGAAAAGTTTAAAAGAGACTGTCGTCGAAATAAAGTCGTTGTCCCTATTAAAACAAGCTAAAGATAGTACAGGGTCTACAATGAGAAAATTGCCATTGGAAATCAGGCCACTGGCAGACTCAACAAGCTTGTCTTTCGAAATTTTCACGTTAGTGATAACAGAGTTCAAACGTAATGAGAAATTAAAGTCTCCAGCACCAACTACATTTGCTTTAGCAGAAATTTTCGAAGTCATTCAACAAATTCCCTAATTTTCCGAATCTCTGAATTATAAAGAGGTTCACCATTGGAAAGTTTCAGCGCATAGCCGCAGATAAAAGGGCCACAATCATCAAAATTCTGCTGTGTTTCTCCTTTGATTATAATCTCATCAGAGAACACAAAAATGTCATCAATGAATGGATTAAGCTTCTTAGTCACACTCATGCTATATTCAGCAGCCATATCTGACATAAAAGTTACTTTAAGGGAGTCAATGTTAAAGGCCCTACCAGTACTTCTATCAAAAACAAAGGGATTCCAGTGTTGATACGAAAGATTCATTGCAGAGTTCATTGTGTTAGATTTTTAAAATTTTGAAACATCACATTCCAGTAAAAAAACTGACACTTTTATCAATCATAATTTGAGTGATACAAGGATCTATAAAAACAAACTCAGGTTCACAAAAGTAAGCTTTCATGAAGGCATTGATTTTTACATCACTAAACCAACATTTGCGAATATTTAGAGCAGAAGTTGAATTTTTTATAGTTATCATAGAAGAAGCAAGAGTGGTGGCAATTGTGAAACCTAATCATTGACATCAGCTTTCGTACTCTGTACGCAAGATATCTTATTTGAGCTTTTTATAGCATCAGAAAAGTTGAAGCCCTCTCTACAAATTCCCGGGGAGTACTGTGTCAATAATGAAATTTCAAATGACTTTAGAGAGACAGATTCTTCGTTAAGATACTTCCTACGCTTGTGTCTAAATAGATATGAAATGCGTCTAAAGGTACGCTTCCCTGCTGGTATGTTAGAAGTTATATCAATGCAATGATGATTTGATAGAGTATGATAAAGAAGAGCAGATTCTTGGACAATAAAATCCTCAGACAAACTAAAATTAGCAAAAGTCGGTGAAGCAATGGCATTTGACTTCTTATCTGAGCTATTTGGCAGTTCCAGAGTCAACAAATCAACAACTGGTTCGTTAGACACCAAAACAGCATTTTCAGAAACACTTGATGTTTCTGTTTTTTTTTATTATTTTTAGAAATTTTTTCTTGTGATCTTAAATTAATTTTAAAACTAATAGACTAATGAGTCTAGGATAATATCTCCCGGACAAAATAATTAAAATTTTTAGGAAAGAAAAATATTATTTTCTTTCCATTGTAAATTATAATTATTTTAAATAATTATTTATGATATTAAAATCAATAATATTGTTATAAAATTATAGATATTGTCCGGGATGATATTGTTCTGGTATCTGGGAAGGATAGCAACAATAGATAAAATAATAATATCAACAATGCTAATAATAATAATTATCATACTTCCAATAAATTTAATTAAGGGTCAAACTATAATAGGTATAATGATGATTTCCAAGAATAATAACGATTTTAATTCTACAAGGGATGCAAACATTAACTCATTTAACACACCCGCAGGGTTTATCATGGAGGCTGATGTAGAAGAATGTTGAGTCATTGATTATATTTATGAGATATCTGACTTTTACTCGGCATGGAATTAAAACTATGCACATTGAATAGAAACCAGTTTCATAATGTTGGCTCATCTTCGCATAAGTAGGCTGACAATGTTTCATGAACTAATTGGATTTAAAAAAGCTATGATGGAAATCAGTTAGTCTCTTCATCATAAGAAATCACTTGCAAGTTAAGTTTATATAGTGCTTGGACCGATACTCATGATTTATTGGTGAGGAACATAGTAACGGCAACGGTAATTAAGATCCATCAATATAACATTAATATTATTAATGTAACGATGATAATTATAGAAACTATGGTGATAATATCTGTAAGATAGTTTTTAAAAGCAGATTTAAATTTTTTGTATTTTGAAGCGGAGTTTATTAAAATCAGATTTGTAAATATCTAAATTTGAATCGAAAAAATAATTTGTAAAAAAAAGTTTTAAATTTTATTTTTGTAGTGCTAGCGAATGTGGAATTTATAATTTGTATTGAATATAAAATTTTAATTTACAATGTGTATTAAAATATTATAATTTTCAATTTTTGTAATTTTGTTATATTTTGTAAAATTATCTAATTTCTGATTTTCAATAAAATATATTTTTTTACTGTATTTTTAAATTTTACATTATTAGAATTTTAAATAAACTTACTTAATGGAATTTGATATTTTCCGTTTCGAATATAAATTTTTTAATTTTTTTGAAAAAAAAATTATATTCATAGTTTTGTTTTGTGAATAAATCTTTTATGGAAACGAGTTTTAACATTAATTATTCGATGAGTACTTCAAACTCGTCTAACAATATCAATAATAATACCAACTACAATAATGTATCAGTCAGTAATATTTGTGGTAATAATAATAGTTATAATGATGCTAATAACTATAAGGATACTGATTAAGTTAATCATTTTAGTAACGATAATAAAAGGAATTATAATCCGCATTTTATGGGATATTTAAGTTGAAAATTTTGTACTTGAATCAAATTGCAAGTGTGACGCACCACGAGTGCATCTTTTTGAAAAGTAGAATAATAGTGTTGAGGTTTTACCTAGGTGTGTTAATTTTTTTAAAATTAAGTCTAGGATGGTCGGCCCAGTAAAATCCAACGAAGATCTTCGGAATGGAGCCGTTGACTCGGAAATCGAGTGCGTGTTCGCATTCTTTTGGTTTGGGTTTATTCTTCATGATACTTGCTTGATCTGAAAGACATACTTAATCTCTATTGTCTATTAGTCAATGGTGTCAGTCTTTTGCATTGTATATCTATGTCTAATCAATGCTTCTCCATATTTATACTCGTTATGAGTGAGGTTTGAGCATATGGTGGAGTAGTTAAAATACTGACTATTATGGTTAACTTTCAAAGTCATTTGTGAAGGTTAAGTGCCATGTGGGCTTATTATTATCCTGATGCCCAAATTTTTCAACGGAAAAATCATCAATATACCTCTTTGTAGTTAATGAAGTATTTTTAATAATCTGTAAACTATATTAGTACGATTTATCACTAAGTCCGTTGTTAATTAACCTACCCGTTCGCGCCAAATTTCATCATTATTTCTAGACAACGCAGTCCATGAGAGGCGCTGCTTACAAGAAAAGAGAAGTTATTTTAGTTGAAAATTCCTTATTTTAATTTATCATGAGCAAAGAACCATAGTACGCTAATTAGCTGCTTTTTTATTGATTATTTTACTAAACTTAGTTACCAAAAGGTGAGTTGATTTTAGCTTTAATTACTGGTGAAAGTTTGCCTTATCATTAAATAAAAGAAATCCGGTTATTGAAACTTATATTATTGATAATACCACCACTTATGCATTAAATTAAAATTAAATCAATCAAAAAAAACTAGCATGGACTGCATCTCGATCTGGAGCAAGCACATCGGGATCATACTTCGATTGATAATACTAGGAATATCTTCTGTAGAACCTCTTGAGTCGAAAACCGTAGCCAATTATTGAAATAGATTTATTAACTTTTAACTAGTGCAAATTCTTCGTTTGAGAAATTTTCGATCGAGAAATCTGATGATTTTTTATTAAGCTGAGTAATATTGGAATTTTTTGATTGATTAAGCTCATTTTTGATGAAAATTACATCGGTATTTATACTGGTTTTCTTCTACACCCTCGTTCATTCCATTGGTTAATATACATTCTTGGTGTTTTTATTGGTCGGTTTATTTNAATTCTGTCAATTGATTCTTCTTATTGGTTGGAATTTTGGAATTCCAAAATTATTGGAGTTTGCTTGGTTAACCTTCAGACCCTTGTATCTTCTTTTTTTAGTCTTGCTGTGATTTTTTAACTTGAAATTTTGAACTTCCCGATTTTTACTGATCTATAATTTTCTTAATTAMTAATTTTAATTCAATAGAAAACCTTAATTAATTGAATTTTTGTAAAAAATTTCATTTTCTTCTTATACATAAATCATTTTAATTCATATGATTTATTTTTTTTTAAATAAATAAATAATTTATTTTATTCTTAAATATTAATATCGTGTTCATTTTTCTTGTAATCCAAAATTGATTTAATTTTATCATTTTCTTCCAGTAATTAATTCTTTTAATTTACTTTCTTCTTCTTTCAATATTAATTCAATAATAATATCATGGCGCCCTAATGACTAATTACTTGGTTGTTATTTATTATTTTCCTTGTTTTGTTAATGGCTTTTATTACTTCTTTACTACTTTGGCTTTCTTAATTCTAGGTTATTTTTCTGCTAGAATCCTAGGTTCGTCGAGTTATTTCGTAGGTTTTAACTTTCTAATCTTGGTTTTTTCTTTCAATTATTATCTTCTTTAACTTAGCCCTTATTTTGTAAGGGTTCCTTGTTTTTCTTTTCTAATGACAATATTTAGAACTTCGAGTCTACTTAACGTGATTTTTATTTTCCGCACCCCAACAATAGAATCATTTCTTAGATAATGTTCAAGTGCCGGGAATCAACTACCACGTTTAGTCGACTAGCAAGCGACAATCAATATCTACATGCATAATACTTAACTACATCTCATATTTATCTTACTAACGATAAGAAAAAGTAACAATCGCAATCAGATCATCTATAAATTTCATGGTAGCGATGGAAATAAATATATATACGTATCACCACCCCTAATGGTTAGGAGGTATTAGTTGTTCACTCTCACCTATTTAATTTGGCTATAACTATTTCACTATAAAACGTTGCGTTTTGCTTCTGCTGTATTTAATACTGTATTTATTTTTTATATGTTGAGTATTCATTTTTATGTAATGTGTTGGTTTGAAATACTTGTATCGTGGCTTAAAATTTTATAAGTACAATTGTAAATTTTATGTATCGGATTACAATTTTTATGTATTAGTTTAGACTTTTGTATCATGGGTTAAAATTTTATAAGTTTGATTGAAAATTTTACGTATTGGTTTTGAATTTTTATGTATTAATTTAGATTTTTGTAAGATGGGCTATAATTTTTATGTAATGTGTTATAATTTTGAGTATAGTTGGTATAAAGGCTTAGTGTATTAATTTGAAATTTTTATGTATTAGTTTAGATTTGTGTATGATGGTTTATAATTTTTACGTAATGTGTTTCAATTTTTATTGTGCTTTCTTAGAATTTTTAGTGCATTGGTTTCAAATTTTAATATATTTGATTAGATATTTGTATGATGGATTATAAATTTTATGTTTTTGATTACAATTTTTATTGTNTTGTCTTAAAAGTTTGTATGTATTGGTTTAGATTTTCATATATTTATTGTTTATTTTTAAATCATAGTACTAATTTTAGATAACTAAATTACTTGTTATGTATTGATTTTGATTATTTTTCGTATGGCAGATTATAATTTGTATGTTTTTGAAAGAATCAATGAATATCTATAAGAACAGCACATATTTTGTACAAAATGCCAAATTTTATCAAACTTATTAAAATTTATAGATGTTTCCATGAAATTTGTATACTTCTCATCAAACTTACTAAAGATTTAATTAAAGATGAAGTATATTTCTGTTATTAAATGTAGTTTGAATAAAAGCGATATTATTGTATTGAAAGTTTGGTTAGAATAGTATGAAATTATTGTTTACATATGAAATATTTGTGTATGGTTGATTAAAATTGTTATATTATTTACGAGGTTGTGTGATCTTTATATATTCCTTAATGAAAAAAGTATATATGATAATGAAATTAGATGATAATTTTATTGAAATGACTGAATGAGATGAATTAAATCGATTCATTCAAAACATGCAATCAATTTAATTCATCTCATTCACTCACTTTATTCACTCATTTCAATAAAATTATCATGTAATTTAATTATAATATAGACTATTTTCATTAAGGAATATATAAAGATTACACAACCTCGTGAATAATATAACAATTTTAATCAAATCAAATATTTAATGTTTTATTCATGTTATAATTAAAAACAATACATTAAAATTAAATTATTTTTCTATTACATTTTATCAAATATTTAAAAGCTTCTTTCAATTCATATTAAAAATATTTTAATATTATTTCGTTTTTACTAAAATTTTTAAAATTTACTTTATTGAAATTAAAATTTCTTTAATTAACCAGAATGCATTTTAAAAAGTTTTTTCCTATTTTGAAAGTTACTTTTCTCAAATTGAAAGAAAAAAAGATATAGCACAACCAGAATACAACCATTACTAATCTCATTAAATTGAGATCTTAATAATAATAATCATCACCGCTATAATTCGACAATGAAATTTTATTTATTTGATCTACGGGTATCAGGCATCCGGTTTTGAACTGGACAGTCCGTTAATTCAACTGCTTATCCGGTTGGAAAAAAATAGAAGGACCGGACGTACATTTGTCCGGTATTCCTTCAGACGGTTCAAAAAATATTTTTT
>MQRL01641472.1:0-12126 GCA_001938525.1 Dugesia japonica
TCATTATTTTTTATATTCATCGTATACATTCTGGTTCCTTTCGTCAAGATTATAACTATTTATATTTTATTTATTATTTCCTGTATTGATTTTAGTATTGTCTTTATCTGATCTTCCAATATTTTTCAATGATTTTTTCCAGCAGTGTATTATAGTTTTTGCACTTAGTTAAGATAGATGCAATATAAGATTTATTAATATTATATAATTAATATTGTTATTTATTTAAATATGGAATATATTTACATTTTAATTTTTATTACAAAAAATTATTTTAAACTATAAATAAAGAAAAATATAAAAAGAAAGGGTTTAAGATGTGTCATAAAAAAATTACTCAAACATTATAAATTTTTTGGCAGATTTGACTGGCGAAAAGTAAAATACATGCACCAGTTCAGAAGCTGGTGTACTACTTGGTGTGTTGCAATCCTTTTCACTCTTGTGTTTCCTCAGTTTCCTGGAAATCACTTTTTTTTAGAAATTAACGAAACACAGATTTACCTTCAAATTAAAGTGATAAATATACAACATTGCGATATAAAACTTAAGGATTTAAAGACATTTTTATTGGAAAATAGGAATAAGTTAGTGGACAATTCAATAATTTATGCCAAGGAAATTCGTGCTGATCTAGGAATTGTCATTGATCGTCAGCGTCGGTGCAAAAAAAGAAAAAGAATGATTTAAGAAGTATCACTGATTACTGAATTACTATATAAAACTGAATTGAGAAGTGAAATGTTTTTTTCATTAGATAGGGTGATTCAAGAAATAAATTCGAGATTTCAACAGCTTTATGTTCTTGCTGAAAAATATGGATTTCTTGTTCCGTCTAAACTTTTTAACGAAGATTACAATTGTGAGATACATGAGATACAATTTAATTTTAATAAATTGTGTATATTAAATTAATTGTAAGGAAGGTAAGATTTTGTCTTGTATAAGTGGCGGCAATTTTAAGGATCACCCCAGCACATACCCTAGCCATGACACAGCTTCTGACAATCATTTTAAATTTAAGGAAACTTTCATTTTATTAAGTTTTACACAACAATAGGGATTTCTGTTTTATTAACCTGACACCTGAGGTAATCTACACTTTTGTAAAAATATTATCAAATGTCTTGATTATACGTTTTTTAGGAGTGGAAAATTATTATGTCACAATTTATCCTTTATCAAATCAATTACGATTTAAAGAAAATGAAACATTAGTTTGCGATATTAAACCATCAGTAAACGATTCACTAATACAATTCATTTTAATCGGTCTATCGCAAAAAGATTATACAAGAACAGGTTTAATGATTAAAGTTCATTACAATTATTCTTTGATAAATTATAATATTTGTGTTATTTGTGGAAATTTACCAAATATGAATAATTCAAGATGTTNNACATTGACTGGTAATAAGAAAATATTTAACTTTTTTGTATTTTATAATTTCATACATGTTTTAATCACTTGTTTTTATCCTTGATTAAAAAAACCTTGAATTAAATTGAATTCTTGGGGCAACTTTGGGTATTATTTATTATATTAACGAATAAATAAAACAATTGAACCATGAATTATAATTTAAATAATAAATATGTATCAAGTCATTAAATATAAAATCCATAGATTTCATCAAAACGTTTTATTCATCATATTAATAAAAATTCTGCATCAATATTTATCAAAGTATAGGCCCAGAAGAGGTATGGGCAACTTTTATTGGTCGGTGGTCAGTTAGAATTTTGGAGATGTTGTCAAGGGCTGTACAAACATGTAGGATTTATTTATGCATCAATTATTTGTAAATATATAATACTCATGTTGTTACGTAAATTAAAATAACATCCATTTCTCTTATATTAATTAAAATTTATATTTTAATATTAGTAATGTACTTTTAAATAATAAATTAAATAAAATTAAATCGAATTTTAATTATTTTACCATCCTATTTAAAATTTTAAATTAAATATCAAAGATACCAGCTTAATAATATGATACTTAACACTTTCTGTCAGCACAGTTCAAAAAGGTTTGCCTTGAAATTTGTCGTTGCCATGCGAATTTGATTTGAAAGATTGTCATTGAAAACTTTAATTTGAGTTTTATTTTTGAAAATATACTGTTCATATATACAAGTTCTAGGAAATGTGACAACATTTTTAGAGTATGACAATGAATTTATGGAAATGTTGATTGAGAAACATAACGCTTCTAAAACTGAACCAAAGATACTTCATAAAGTTTTCTTTTACTGAAGGTTTTTTTCGTAACTTGAAGCTGTTTAGCTTTGCAACAATTTATCCTTTACCTTTAAAAGCTCAAGTTAATTACTGTAATGAAAAATAAACATTATTTTATTTGAAATTAGAATCACAAAAATTCTAATAATTTTTCTTTCATTTTTTGCATATATTTAATAATGTTATGTGTTGGTCCATGGTTAGTTCATATTTAAACGTAAGATTTATGCTACTTTTCTTAAAATGTCATAAGGGTCTGTTCACTAAACGTTTCTTTAAAATCAACAGGCGGGTAGGGTCAAAAACATTGATACAAATTTGTAATTTCATCTGAAGTTCTTTTATTTCTTTAGCAAAACACTCTGATTTAATGAATCAAAAAAATTAATTAAGATATTAAATTGGTAAGAAAATAATGTCTGATTTTGACTTTTAAAGTTTTGAACTGAAATAACTCAAAGACAACTTAAATTTTTTAAATTTTTGTAATTATTATTAAAAAAATTATTATATAAAGATCTGTATTTATAAGGGAATAATTTCAGCCAATAGAAATCAAAATAAATTATTTTTATTGGTGACTAATTTTTATTTGTAATTGTTTTATTATAAATGTTTTAGTTTTAATTGGAAAATACAAAATGTATGTAATTTAATTATCGTTAAAAGATGTACCTAACATGGTGGCAGATGTAAATACCGATTCTATAAATTTGGTTATTACCAAATGTGTTCTAGAGAGGAGATTATATCGATAAATTCATAAAACGTTGTGAATTGTATTTTGATGCTAAAGTTGAAATAACAAGATAGTTTAATCTCTTGTTKGTTAGATGCTGATTTTTTGGAAGAAAATGCAAAAGAAATGAAAACGGTTGAAGGATTTCCGGCTTGTTTACGTTTGACATTTGAGAAAATAAAGATTTTATCGAAAATTTGCAAAGTTTGATTAACTACAGGCGTGGAAATGAAGAGATTCAGGTTTATTCTAAAAATTTAAAAGATTTAGTAAAAAGATTATTTAAAAATAAAGATTTTTTTGAGGAAAATTGATAAAAAAAACGATGCTGACATATTGTTCAGATAACAAAAAAGTTGAAGAAGAAGTGACTTTGTGAAAACGACAAAATATAAAAGCAATAAAAGAAACAATAACGTTATTAGATTGAGTAAAGAAAACAGAGATCAAGTTGATGCAGTTAGAAGTTTCGCAAGAGTTACAAGTCAAAATTATTAGAAACATGTAAATCATTCAGTGAGTAGAATTGTAGATCAACGGAAAGAAAAACGAAATATTAAGTGTTGGTTATGCCAAATTATTTGTCATACTAAAACATATTATCAGAGAAAATTAGTAGTAGAGTGTTGAACTTGTTATATGTCGAGTCTATTCATATAGAAAACCAACAAAGCGCTTTAGTTTGGGAAAGGTTGGCCAAATTAGAAGATATGAGGTGTATTCAATGTGGTAATGGTAGACATAGTGAAGAAGAGTGCTGCACAAATTTAAAAATGAAAAGAACAAATGATATGTAGGACGCACATATCTGATAAAACACAAAATAACGTAAAGCCTTACAGGCAACCAATGAACTTAGAGGCTAAAATTGAAGAAGCTATCCAGGACCTTTTATTATCCGAAAATGCAACTCCCCGTAGACGACACTACTGATTTGAGTTTGAAAAACAGAAACGAAGGACATAAGAATATATTTGATTTTTAGAAAATTGAATGCAGTAACGAAAAGATAAGCTTTTTCTATGCCTAACATTAATAACATGCCAGACAAGTTAGATTGAGAAAATTATTTCAGTTCAATATATTTGGAAAGTGCGTGCTATTAGGGAGAACTCGAAGACGAATTTCGAGAAAAAACAGCGTTTTCAACAAAGCATGGACAACATTGTTTTAATAGAAAGCCATTTGAGATTGCAGCGGCAGTGGGAACATTTCAGAAGATGATGATAAAAGTGGTAGGCGGAAATAATGGAGCCATGGTATATCTTAATGACACTCTGATATTTACGAACAATCAAAATTAGCAATATGAAGTAATTAACAGAGTTTTGACTGAAATAATGAAGGCCGGTTTATGAATTAATTCAGAAAATTGTCAGTTTCTTCTAAGCAAAATCAAATTTCTTGGGCACATAATTAGGAGAGCTAGTGTAAAAATTGATCCGTCTAAAATAGAAGCAATAAAAACATTTGGCAAACCTAACTTTGTGAAAAAGATGCTAAGTTTCTTTGGAATTTGAAATTACTACAGGAAGTTTATAGAAAACTACGCAAGAAAATCAAGGATCTTAGAACAGTTTTGTCGCGGATCACACAGCAAGACGTTAGAATGGGCAGATGAATTAAACGATACTTTTGGGAGTCTGAAGAAAGCTCTAATAACAGCGCTAGTATTGTGTTTTGCAGACATAAACAAAGAATTTATATTAAATACAGATGCCAGTTTCGATAGAATTGGATCAGTATTGTGATAAAGAAATAAAAAAAAGAAGAGAAGGGGTTGTTGACTATGGATNGCACTTGTGATTTATTATGAAATGGATTACTGCATCACACGAAAATTATTTGCTGTGTACTATTTCTATATGCATTTCAAAAATTACTTATACAGTAGACGATTTACTATTAGAACATATCATAAAGCTCTAACGTAATAACGACGAAGAATCCAATTACATCACAATTCCAGACATGGATTAGAGTCGACTGAAATCGTATTTGGAAAGAAAACTAGCAGAGAAAAGTCGTACAAGTCAGAAGTTTCAAAAAGATTTAAAGAAAACATTTCAAAAGTGACTACCAATAGAAAATTCAAAGTTAGAAGTGATTTTCTCATCAAAGTAGAAACAATAAATAAAAGCTAATACAGATTAAATGTCCTTGTCGAATAATTGAGAAAATTCAGGAAAGACGGTATGCGGCATAAGAAGAAAATGGAAAGCGATTAGAGAGAAATGTGGAAAACTTAGAAAAGTTTCTTAAGAATTTAAGGGAATATGAGAGGTATAAGGGAATAATTTCAACCAATAGAAATTAAGATAAATTATTCTTATTTGTGATTAATTTCTATTTGTAATTGTTTTACTACAAATGGTATCGTTTTAATTTGAAATAAAAATTTGTGAAATTATTTTTTGTGATTTTCAAAATCAATTGCCGTTAGAAGATGTACTTAACAATATTTATTTCGTATTTTTTTAATATTTCAAAAGATTTCGTCATTTCAATTGATAATTTCAAATATGTGAAAAAACCAAATTCATTTCAATTATTTTTANATTAATTTTACACTATATTAGCTTTATGAGTGTATTATATTTGGTTTTTTTAAATTTTTGAGTTTTATTAGCTTATTAGGTATATTTGACTTAAAATATAAGGCTGGAATGTTCATTAGCTCTATGACTGTATTGAATAGAGTAATCAATATAGTAATCTTGATCAATTAGATAAATTTAATTTAATTTATTCATAATCTAATTTATTAAGCGAACATTTTTTAATATAACAAACTCTAAAATCAAATAATACAGTCTTTCAGTCTATTAATTTAACTTAGTACACTCAATTAACTATATAAACCAATGAACACTATAATTTAATACATATATTTAACCAGATCATTTAATAAATCCAATACATTTCATTAACCTAATACATACACAAAAATCTAACCAGATAATTTACAATCGCTATTACCATTCAATGTATAATTAAACAAACACTCAATATACATATAATAACTCATATGACCCACTGACTTAATCGTTCAATAAAATTTATTCATTTAGGTCATTTAGTTAACGCAACAAATTCATTAAGATTATTCAATTTGATTGGTTAGCTCATTCAATAAAGTTAATCTATATATTACATCTTATATATCAAATTCAACCAATACATATGTTGGGCTGAAATAGAGCAAGAAAAATAAATCTAAACAGAACATAAGGAATAAAGGAGAAGCATAAAACTAAGAAATAAAGGAACAAATAGTTGAATAAAATGACAAATAAAGAAATAAATAATTATTAAACAATTCAAAAGATAATAAATAATTATTAAACAATTCAAAAGATAATAAATACATACAATTACAGAGCTAATAATATGATAATAAAAGGAACGAGAAAGAAAGATAAAAGAAAACAGAAAATAGTAGCGAGATTAAAACAAAAAGAGAATTTAATAAAATAATAAATTAAATTAGAAGGAATGAAATGAAAATTGGTTGAATGATAAATAGAGAAAATAGAAAAAATAGAGAATAAATAATAAAATGAACAAGAGATAACAAATGAAAGATTGAAAATGAAGCGGAAAGGAAAATTATGGACTGAATACTTAAAGAAAAACAGTATATAATTTATTTATAAAATATGAATGTTATAGAAATTGTATTATATTAAAATGATAAATATACGAAAACAATATTGGAGTTATGAAATTATATATTAAATTGGTTTGAAAATATTATTGAAAAAATAAATACGTAAAAATAGATTAAAATAATTATAAATTTTATTTTGATACAGGATGATTATTATTATTATTATATTTAAAGAACATTATTATCAGAAATAGTAATTGAAAATTAAAAGTAATTGAAGTAATTAAAATAAAATAATTGATGATTAGATCAATGTTCAAACTCGTCTTTCTAAATCTTTATTGAATGTTTTTAATTAATTTGATTTATTAGAGAGATTGCATAATTGTTTACATAATCAGAATTTTTATGTATATTAAATTTGAAAAAAATGAAAAAAAGAATTAAATATTGTTTAAAAAATTGAATTTTCAAAAAAAGAATTATTCTTGTATCCGAAGATGACAGTTATGCTTTCGAAACATGTAATGCAGAAATATATATTGAAATGGCGTTTCAAAGTTTTWAAAAATAAAATTATTRTTATTATTTAAAGTAGTTAGTGGAATAAATTCTTGATATTATTAAAATAGATCAGAAAACGATGATTTAAAGTAGAAATGTTATAATCATTATTCTTATTATTATCATAGAAAGATCGTATTATTAGAAAATGTAGAATGAAATTAAACATATTATTATTATATTATTATTTTTATAATTATTATTATTATTAATATTATTGTGTTATTATTATTATCATTATAATTAAGTAAATTGAAACCAAATTATCGCAAATTATCATATAACTATTTATAATTGCTGCATGTTAATATTATGATGTAGAAATATTATTATAATTAACTTAAATAATATTATCAATTATATTTTGATTATAAAAATCTTTAAAAATAACATTATAAAGTTACCTTTAAAATGAAATTTCATCATTTTATGATGAATCATTTTCCATTTAAAATCATCAAACTAAGCAGTGGTATTAACGAGCATTACAACATATAAAAATTAGGCGCATGAATAAATTCGAATGAAAGAGTANTTGAGTGCTGCACATATCTGAAAAACAAAAGAAAAATTGAAAAAAAACAAGAACGTTCCGGAGGTTGCACAAGTTGGATGTTGGACGAGAGCTAATATGGAAATTATTTTATCGGAGAGTTACAAGTCACTGCTTTTCGAGTGATTGCTCGCAGTGAGCAACCTGAAACATAAATTATATAAAAAGAAAGCACAAAATCTATTTAAAAACCTAAAAAACAGAAATAGTCAAATTGATATCATTTTATCAAACTCTTTCCTTCTTGTTTAGTGCTTATTTTAGTCCTTTTTTTAGCAATAAGCAGTTCTTGTAGTTTAACCGCGTAACCGTTAAGGTAGTCTTTTTTGAAGTTTTCACTTCAAATCTTGCAAAACCCTGCAAAACATTATAAAAACAACATTGATTGGCTCCCCACCGTAAGGAAAACTCAGAAATTTCACTCCCAATGATCTCCCTGTGCAATGTATTTAATGTGTTATCTTTAAATAAAATCAATATTTAAAGCGCTTCTCATTGTTCCTATTGTCTCTCACTTTATTATTTCTTAATTGCGTCTTCCCAATTATGAGTTTATGGTTATTATCTATGTCGGCTAGATTATTTACCTTATAATCTCTTGAAAAACCTTGTGAATCAGAGCGCTCAGAATAAACTATTAAAAGAAATTTGTCATTGTAACAATCAGCAAGCTAGAAGTAATTAAGATTCGCATCTATGAATAAAAATTCCGAAATCATCTACCAGTAAAGTTAAATGAGATCGAAAAAATGAGATTAAAAAAAGACGTTTGGTAGAATAAGTCAAAAAAAACATTTAATTGATAAAGAATTAAAATGAGTGGGGAAAAAGGCTGGTGCGAGATGAGACGGGAAAGAACTCGATAAAATCAAGAGAAATAAAGATAATGAAACTAGAATGATGGTATAAACTTTAATACTATCTGGATCGGTGATATGATTGGTGATGATCGCTGGAATCTGTAACTTATTTTATTTGTTGAATTAGTGTAGAATATTTATGATATCTTTTGATATAATATTTAGTTTGACATCATCTGTTTTATTGTAATATAATTTGATATATATTTTAATCTAATTTTTAATCGGATATAATTTAGTAAAATTTTAAGATAATGTTTTATCATGAACCAATTGAATAGATATTTTAATACATTGTTTTAGCTTAATAGAATTTGTTGTAATAGTTTTATTTTTTGCTTAGGATAATTTAATCTGGTGATTTCAATATAATGATTTTGAGATATGAGGAATAACATAATAACACGATTTTGATAAAGTATTTTTAATAATTGACATAAGATATGATAATTTTTACCACTAGTAGATAGATATTAGCACACTGGATCAGTTACGTAATCATCTAAACTATACTGTGCTGAAAACTTGAGCATTTTGATTGGTCGATAAAAATACATCAAAAAGATTTCGATTTATGTTTGCTGAATTTATGGTCGAAAAGTTAAATTTTCGGACTTAAATTATTTATTTAAACTGCACTGCGACTGTGGTTGTAGTATTTCTATATATTATGTGTGTGTGCTTTGTTATAATAATAATTAAAATAATGAATAATAATTAAAATAATAATAATTAAAACAATAATAATTAAAATATTTATAATAAAAAATAAAATTATAATAATAACAAATAATAATAAATAATGATAGTATATGGTATCAAAGCCTTATTTAAAAAACGAGTTAAAATAATAATTATTCAAAACATTATATGAAGACAGAATTAAAATAATAATTATATAAAAGCAGAATTAAAATAAGAATTATTCAAAACATTAAATGGTAATTATCCTGTCCTACATAGCATATTATACAATCAGGGTAGCAAAACAATATATTAAAATCATTACGTTATCTCATAAATGTTAAATCAAAACATTGCATTGAAAACAGTCTCAATTAAATCATAAGTAAAATATGATATTGAAATCATTATATTGTATCATAAACATTAAATCAAAATATATATTAAAGCATTGTATTAGGAACAGTGTAACCTCCTTAAACAGAACCCGGTTAAACAGAATTTTTCGCTTAAACATTACAAAATTTGGTCCCGTTTAATTGATTTTACTATGCTTGGTGTTATATCTGTTTTGTTTAAGCGAATTTGTTTAAACAGAACAATTATTTATAATTTATTTAATTTTTCAAATTTTATTTTGCGATTTGTAAATTTAATAATTTTTGTATTTTTATTAATTTTATTTATTAATGTAGTAAAAATTATAACAGCCACAATGTCAACAAAAAAGAAACAACTTTTAACTCTGAAAGAAAAATACGACATTCTATGTCAAATTGATACTAGAGTCAAACAAGCCAATTTAGCACGAAAGCATGAAGTCTATCCTTCTGTTATTTCTGCTTTGAAAAGCAACCNNGAATAACCGAAAATTGGAGATCAAGAATTTTAATTGTAACTTAAGATGAATTGAACGTTCTAGAAAGCGTCACTCAATCACGTTTGGTGTTATCTCTGGAGAAGCTATGGAAGTGAATCAGTTAGTTGTTGAACGTTAGTTAATTGATCAGTGGTCTAAAATAAGGATGGGATATGAAGATAAGAATATATTTAATGGTGATGAGACGGGATTCTTTTTCAAAATGCCGTCAAATAAAACTATGAAATTTAAAGATATTTGTACTGGTAATAAAGTATCAAAAGAAAGATTAACAATTTTTCTTTGTGCTAGCATAACCAGTGAAAACCTCCAATGATTATAGGAAAATATTTAAATCCGTGGTTCTTTAAAAATAAAAACGTATAGAATTTTATTTACACCGCAAAAAATGCATAGATGACATCTTAAATTTTTAAAAAGGAGTTTATGAATTTTGATACTAAGCTGAGAAATGATAACAGAAAAATTTTGTTGCTCATTTATAATTACTCAGCACATCCGGATATAAATCATATTTTAACGAGCATTAAAATTGTATTTTTACCGTCTAATTCAACAAGCGTATTGCAGCCCATNGATGCGGAAATTATGAAGAATTTCAAAATGAATTATCGTAAGAGTTTGGCTATACAGTTAGTTAACAGTATTGATATGAACCAAGAATATAAAATTAATATTTTTGTTGGAATACAGATGATATCGGACTCTTGGTAAAGAGTTTCTATTGAAAAAACTTCCAATTGCTTTCATAACGCAATTTTAAATCGGTAATAAAATTTTTCCGAAATTTCAAAGAATGCCGAATCGTTGGTTGAGAGAAAGATATACAATGAATAGAGTGTTATAGCTGAATTTTTTGAATCAAAACATGGTCTTGATAACTATTTCACAATTAATAATGATTTGGGAGTAATTGGACTCGAATAAGAAACAAAACTAAAACATAATTCATCTGATATCTCTGAATTGGAAACGTATGAAATGAAGAATAAAATTAAAATTAGCGATGTTTTGCAAGTTATAAGAATTGTTAAGGAGCACTGTTTCAAGGAAAATAGCAAAGACTACGTCTATATCAATTTACTGAATATTGAGAATGATCTTAGAGACTAATTTCTTATGAAAAAGATAATACAGAGGAAAGTATTTGAATATTTTATTAAAAAATAAAATTATCCAGCCTTTATGCCTTTGAATTTTAAGTTAAAGTTGATTTTATGGTTTTTAATCTATGCTGTATTATGTAATACTTTTTTAATTTAGAATTCATTATTTTGCTTATATCGTTTAAACAGAACTTTCGCTTAAAAAATTTTCAGTCCCGACTTTGTTCTGTTTAAGCAGGTGACACTGTATTAATTAAATCATAAACAAATCATTATGGTACAAAAATTCCTTTTCGATAGGAAATACGGATTTTGTTTAATTAAGTTATCTAACCGTGATTAACTTCTTTATTATTCTGTAATTATTATCCTATCACTATTACTGTAGACAATTACAATATCAGATCAACATTGTAGCATCTCGAAAACCTTATATTAAACATTTTAACATTGGTAGTTCATCAAATTAGGTCGTCAATATTATATCAAAACATTCCACTAACAACATTATACTATAAACCTTATCTTATTTACATTATAAGTAGTAGTAGATAGATAGTAGCGCACTGGATCAGTTACGTAATTATCTAAACTATACTGTGCTGAAAAACTTTGCTNAAACACTGCGCTTAAAATTTGAGCATTTTGATTGGTCGAGTTTAGGTCGAAAAGTTCGAAAAGTTGAATTTGCAGAATTAAATTATTTATTTAAACTGCAATGTGGTTGTGATTGTGGTATTTTTACATATTGTGTCTGTGCTTTTTTATAATAACAATAATTAAAATCATAAAAATAATAATTAAAATAATACTAATAAAAATATTTATAATAAAAAATAAAATTATAATAATAATAAATAATAACAAATAATAATAAATATTAATA